>CAUZXS010005886.1:215000-283094 GCA_963585895.1 Sepioteuthis lessoniana
TTGACCTGAAGACCCCTTTTGACATGTTGCATAAATTATGTGGGTGGCATATTTCCTAAAATAAATAGGCCACAGATGTCCCGGCGGAAATGCTGCAGAAACTGCATGGGTGGCTTGCTTGAAGAGTCAGATGGTGGAAGCTGAAAAACAACATGAAGTACATCTGTTTCCGAAAGTTGCCATGTCCATTTCCTATGATGATAACCATTGCACTACAAGCACATCCAACCATCTCTTGGATGTAAGGTCTTGTATTGTATACAGAGAAAGAAAGACAATGTTGTTTTATAAAAATATGATCTGTTTCTTTTCGTTTTTTTATCACCTGAAATGTACGTATTGGTAGAACAAGAGAGAGTCAGTGGTGGTTGAAATACACACACACACACACACACACACACACACACACACACTTAGGAGCAACGGTTATACAGTGAAACCTCTTTGCCTTTCTGCTTCGTTCTGCCCTTCCTTGGTTTATATAATTTCAAAGACCCCATGCAATCTTCATGGTCATACCTCCTGCTTATGAGTTGCACATGGATATGCCTCCTGCCTAGCATGCTACCCACACAACTTCCACTAAGGAAATATCTGTGTCCTGTTTACTTTCGACCAGTAAGTCTCAGACCAGTAAGTCTCTTCAGACCAGTAAGTCTCTTCCAATGAGTGTCCTGGATATGACACTAAACTATCTGATGGTGAGGCTCCAGTAATGCTAGAGCTTTGGGGAATGAAGAGTATCCCTTCAATCCCATCACTCCCAGGTCCACTCTATAGGGTCCTATCTATGGGTCAAATAGGACTGTTTGACATTTAAATGGAGTACAAACAAATGACTTAAGCTAAACTGAATTGTTTGAAATAGAACTGTTTAATCATTTACCTGTGTGTAAACAAATGGATGATGTTTAATTGAAATGTTACTGTTAAATGGCAATTCTTAAAAACATTTATCTGTGTGCAAACAAATGATTTATTGTAAATATAATTATTTGTATTAGATAGAAAAAAGTGAAACCATTTAACTGTGTGCAAAAAAAAAATGAGCTCCGACTCATTTAAAAATGTTATCAACAAAATGTTTTTAAGAATCATATATCAATTACATATGAATAAAAAGTAATTTTCATGGCCATTCACCGAGTTGAGAGTATAGGATTTGTTTTAGCAGTCTGCATTCTTCAAATCTATTCAAGTACCAGCCTATCATAGGTTGTGTCGGGTGAGTGCATTATACATGCCAGGGAGTTTAGAGTTCTCCTGGATAAGTTGGTTTGGGATATGCTGCCACAACTTGAAATTTAGAATTTCATGCAAAAGATGCATCATATTGATGTGAAGTTTTTGTGCATATATAAAAACTAAAAGTAATTAAGACCTTAGCTTTTTACTGTAGTTAACCAGCCAGAATTTTCATATGTCTCCGATCAAATAAAATACACAATCATCAGATGAAACATGATCAAATTGAATAATTAATTTTAGTCTTTATCCTGCTCAGCTGGCCAGCATATGAGCACTCTTTTGATTTTTCAAATGCTTTTTAAACAATTGTTGAGTCTTATCTGTTTACTATACATACATATATATGTATATATTATAATAATCATAATATATATATATATATATATACATGTGTGTGTGTGTGTATTATAATTATTATAACAGTGTTGATTGTCACTAAATCACTTTGTGGGTTTGTGGCGAACCAAGTGCAATATGATAAGGAGAGTTCTCAATATTTGGGGGTCACAGACAAAATTCTATGGCATTAAATACATAAATCTAATATATATATATATATATATATATATATATATATATATATATATATATATATATACAATATAACATAAAAGCATAGATGCAACTGAGAAATATTTGCAAGGAAAAGTTCTTGATGCGACGATGGTAGAGTTGATATAAAACCCAGAAAAATTTACATGTGTTTGATTGGGTTGGGTTTTATGGCATATCAACCATTGTAGGTTATTTAATGCCAAATCCTCTTTATACATAGATATTAAATATATATGATTTGGTTGGGTTGGGTTTTATGGCATAGCAACCATTATAGGTTTTTTAATGCCAAATCCTTTTTATACATATATATTAAATATATATGATTTGGTTTGGTTGGGTCTTATGGCATATCAACCATTGTAGCTTATTTAAAGCCAAATTCTTTTTATACATATATATCAAGACACATTTTGTTGGTAACATTTTTAAAATTGCCCGAGCCCATGTTTTTTTTGCACACAGTTAACCTTATCAAATGTATATAATTCTATTTACTATTAATTATTTGTTTGCACACAGTTTAATGTTTTCAAGTATTGTCATTTAACACTAACAATTCAATTAATCATCAGTCATTTGTTCATACACAGCTAAATGATCGAGCAGTTCTACTTCTAACAATTCAATTTAGCATAAGTCAATAAAGTTAAATGGTTCCAAGTATTATGATGTATCACTAACAATTCAATTAAACATCAGTCATTTGCTTAAACACAGTTAAGTGATCAAATGGTTCTATTTCAATCAATTGAATTTAACACAGTGAAATGTAAAAACAGTTTTATTTCAAAGAATTCAGTTCAGCAAAAGAACACAATTTGAATGTCAAACAGTTCTATTTGATCCATAGATAGGACCCTATCAGGTGCTGCCACTCAAAGCCAGAGTGGACCTAGAAGCGATGACAATGAATGGGTACTCTGCATTCCCCAAAGCTCCAGCATTATTGGGGCATCACCTTCAGACTTTTTAATGTCATATCTTGGACACTCGTTGAGTGGGGGGGTGTTACCCCTCTTCAGAGATGCTGTCTGTGTATTCTACAGCCCCAGCTGACATTTTACACGTGATGTGCACAATGATCAGACAAAATATATATATCATCATCATCATCATCATCATCAAATTATTCTAATTACACACTATTCCCTGACCCTCTCTCTCTTGTTTTCCATGCCTATCCTCCATCATTCTTGAATTTACGAAGCTCTTTGCTTCGATGTGGCACAAGGCCGATTGAATGGGGCACCCAATGAACTCACTCTTGTAGGTTTGCTACTCAAGATTGCTAACCATTACACTACCCGAGGTGCCCTATCCTCCATCATTCTTGGCAGGTCTCCACGGCTGCATCATTTTCAATGCTTGCTATTTGATGAGGACATAGCACCATTTTTATTAAAACATGTTTGTTTGTATCTGATTTCATGGAAAGACCAGTACCTCTTGCTGCTTGCTCCAGGCTATGTAACAGAGATTCGGCTTGAGCAGGTGTATCTGCATGAAGCACTAGGTCAGTATAGTCTTCATCTATGTCTGTTCCAGGCTATACAAAAGAAAAACCATCAAAAAGATTGTAACAGCTTTTTTTCTGATTATTTTCTTGTCATTTTGTTGGAATTCTAAACTTTTGTTCAATGTTGTATAAAAATTGTCCTAAATTTTCTCCCTGAGTACTTTCCGTCATCATTGTTCTTTGCGCAAGGTTGCATTTTTCTATAGAATCAAGGGAAACATTTGTTTTTAATATCTAGTATCATTTCTCTTGCGAGTGTGGTAAGATTTTGATATCTCTTGTTTTTCTGAAGCATTTTGTTATTTGTTGAAGTTTTTACATTTAAATTGTCACATGTTACAAATATTCAAGTGGTTATAAACTGTTTAAGTTATTTGATACATCTAGAGCACTGGTTACTGTTGATATATATACATATATATATATATATATATATATATATAGATAGATAGATATGATCATCATCATCATCATTATCTCCAGCTCATCTCCATAGTGATTGTATGAAGAAAGTCTCTCTGCCTTTATTTCTTATCATAATTATATATATATATATATATATATATATATATATATATATATATATATACATATATATATATATATATATATATATATATATATAGATAGATAAGATAGATAGATAGATAGATAGATAGAAATAAAGAGGAACAGACTATGATAGATAGATAGATAGATAGATAGATAGATAGATAGATAGAAATAAAGAGGAACAGACTAAGATAGATAGATAGATAGATAGATAAGATATGATCATCATCATCCTCATATCCAGCTCATCTCAATAGTGATTGTATGAAGAAAGTTTCTATGCCTTTAATTCTAATCATAATTATATATATATATATATATATATATATATATATATGTATAAATATGTGTGTGTGTGTGTGTGTGTGTGTGTGTGTGTGTGTAGTTGGGTGACAGTCTTTCATTCAAGTTTGTTTGATTAAATAATAATTATATAATGTTTGATTAAATAATTGAGGATTTCCCAACGACAATGTTGATACAGAAATTAAATATTTAAGCAATCAATAAACCTTCACTCCATAAAACCAATTTCATAATAATTATAAGATCAACATATATTAAAAAACCTTATCTGAGAGAATGTTCTCCCTACTGATCCTTCCAAAAAATAAGACATCATTTACTACAACAAATTTAAAACTTCCAACCTAATTATTTCCAATAACTCTTCCCCGTCCACTGAACTTCTTAATAGGACAAATGTGGTATTTATGTTCAAATGTCCCTTGTGAGACTGTGTCTCTAATGAAAATGATACTTACATTGGTCTTACCCCTAAGACTTTCAAGACATCTTACTATTCATCTTAATGCTTCTAGCTCCATAGCCTTACATCTGAAAACCCTTTCTATTCACAAAAACAAATTTTGAAAAATTCTTGTTGAAAACACCACTATAATAGCACACAAAATTAATAAGTTAAGACTACAAATCCTAGAAGCCCTACATATAAAAACAAAAAGACTAGAATTCATAGAATTAACTTTGAAAATTACTACAATATTTTGAAATACCTTTCGACTTTCCATTTTTTTTTTTTTTTTAATATTCTATTTCTCTCGATAATATTCTATTTCAGTTGATAGCATTCTGTTTTAGATTCATTCGATGTCATCAGCATCTCAGTTTAATCCAATTTTGTGAATACGTAATTTTTGTAATGTTATATAAAACCTAAAAACTTAAAAAGAAATACACTCTTTACACATGCAAACAACCCCTGAAGATGGCCAATGAAAAGTCCGAAAGCACTTGGACAATTTCAGTAAATTCACTTAACATTTCCAACCTAAAACCAAAACACTTATCAGGAAACTTGAAAGGATCTTAATAAAATTATATACTCAAGATGTGTCTTAATCATTAAATCAAACATGTTTAAATAAATATGTACATACATAGAACTCTATATACATATATATATATACCAATATATATATATATATATATATATATATTCAAATGAATAGGTCCATGAAGAGATTTGTATTTTATTAAAGATTTATTTATTTATTTCATTCTTACATACGTGTACGTTTTCAGCTTGTTGCTTTTATCAGAAAACATATATGGCATAAGGCCTTGTGAATGGGGGTACTCAATAAGACTTAAACTCGCTCATGTTTGAAGTTATATACATACATATTCATGTACCGGCTCTTTGGTCTTGTGGGTAGAATGTTCGCCAATGGTCCAGAAGACCTAGGGTTCAATCCCAGGTCGCGTCATACCAAAAACTTTAGAAATGGCTCTTGATACTTCCTTGCTTAACACTCAGCAATATAAGGTACATATCAAGGTTAAAGTGGGGCAATCCAGGGAAAGGAGTAGCGCCCTCCCCTACACCTGTGTGTAGTAGCTATTGAAAAGAGAGCCTTCGGGTCACCAACTTCACTTCACGTCACATACATTTATCATCATCATCATCAGGTCATGCCGCCAACACGGATATCCCTGACCCTCTCTCGCCACTTCTTCCTATCATTCATTGCCTCTGGCAGGTCTTCAGGGCTATATCCTGTATCCTCACAGAGCAGCTGAATGTATGTTCGAGCTGGTTGTCCTGCTTTTGCCCGGCCATATGTGGGGGTTCATAGGAGTACATCCCTTATGAGCTCGTCCCTGCTTCTCTAGCAGTGTTCTGCATGTCTGGTTTGTCTAACTTGGATAGTTTTCGTGATGGGAGGCAGGTGGCTGTATAGTTGGTGTCTTGTGGGGTGTTGCCACCAGGACTTGTTCAATATTGCTTGCAACATTCTTGTGTAATTGCCGTCTAGCTTCTTCTCCAGCCGTTTAGTTAGTGTCCAAATAGTGCATCCATACAGCAGTATCGATACAACCGCTGCCTGGAAGAAACTGCATTTCGTTTTATCAGTCAGGTCTGATTTCCATATGATCGATAGCCTATCGATAGCTGTCCATGTCTTCGTTAGCCACGTGTCGATGTCCTTTTCGGTTGATGAGACGCTGTGTCCTAGGTAGGAGAATTTGTCTACTAGTTTCAGAGGGATTCCGTCAAGTGTGTTATATATATTCATATATATATATATATATATGTACATATACATGCATATATATATATATGGAGAAATGGTAGATTTTGGTAAATCTGACAAGATGATGAAAGTAAGTAGAAAAGTAGAATTTAAAATAATGAAGACTAAAATGTTTTTGTTTTTTTTTGGGGTTGGTAGTTCGTTCATATGCAAATCAGACCTGACCGATAAAATGAAACGCAGTTTCTTCCAGGCAATGGTCGTATCGATACTGCTATATGGATGCACTACATGGACGCTAACTAAATGGCTGGGAGAAGAAACTCGACGGCAATTACACAAGAATGTTGCGAGCAATATTGAACAAGTCCTGGCGGCAACACCCCACAAGTCACCAACTATACGGCCACCTGCCTCCCATCACAAAAACTATTCAAGTTAGACGAACCAGATATGCAGGACACTGCTGGAGAAGCAAGGACGAGCTCATAAGTGATGTACTCCTATGGACCCCCGCATATGGCCAAGCAAAAGTAGGACGACCAGCTTGAACATACATTCAACAGCTATGTGAGGATACGGGATGTAGCCCTGAAGACCTGCCATAGGCGATGAATGATTGGGAGAAGTGGCGAGAGAGGGTCAGGGATATCCTTGCTAGTGTCATGGCATGATGATGATGATGAGTTCAGATATTTCTTTTCCTTTTCGTTTTAAGACAATTCTTTACAGAATTTTATATTTGGAAAATATATGATGAATGATTGGGAGAAGTAGCGAGAGAGGGTCAGGGATATCTGTGCTAGCATCATGACATGATGATGATGATGATGATGATTTTAGATATTTCTTTTCCTTTTCGTTTTAAGACAACTCTATACAGAATTTTATATTTGGAAAATGGCAGATGAGATGATTAAGAGAAAGACGATGACGCCCAAGTCGATTCATAATAATCAGTAAAAGGAAGAAAATCTTTTTTGTTCAAACAAAAAAAAAAAAACTTTCTTTTTTTTTTTTCAATGGCTTGAGAGTAAAACGGAAAGAGTTCCCATTGAAATTATTTAAGGACTTTGTTATTTGTTAAGCGACACTATTGACACAATCTCTTTCTTTTTTCTTATTTTATTTATTGTTGTTGCTTATTTATTTCTTTCCTGAATAATTTCCCCATTTCTTTCAAATAAAAGAAGCAGAAAAAACACATTATGTATCCCTTTTTAAACACGTGTTCAGGCTTTAGTGTTGGTGATCTAAAGTTCTCTTTTATTGCCATGACTCCCATGTTCACTCAGACCATTGGCCTAATGAGTAGAGTGTTCACCAATGGCCCAGGAGACTGGGGTTCAATCCCAGGTCAAGTCATACCAAAGACTCAAAAAAATAGTACTCGATGCTGCCTTACTTAACACTCAGCAATATAAGGTACGTATCAAGGGTAAAGTGGAGTAATCCAGGGAATAGAGTAGCGCCCTCCTCTACACCTCAGTGTAGTAGCTATTGAAAAGGGAGCCTTCAGGTCACCCTTGACAAAAGTCGCCAACTTTACTTTTTACTTCAATGGGTCAAATAAATCTGTTTTAAAATTATTCATATTTGATTGGAATACTTGATACTATATAACTGTGTGAATTGTTTGTATAAAGAAGAGTTACTTGACGCTATAATTGTTTACTAAAGATTATTATTCGTTAATTGAAACCATATAATTGCTAGCAAATTATTAGATAGGAATACTTGAAACTGTATAACCGTGCAAATTTTTTATGTTCAGAATAATTACTTGAAGCTATAGTTGTTTTTTTAACCAGCTCATTGGCCTAGTGGGAAGAGTGTTTGCCGATGGCCCGGAAGACTGGGATTCAATCCCAGGTCGAGTCATATCAAAGACTTAAAAAATGGTACTTGATACCTCCTTGTTCAACATTCAGCATTATAAGGTTCGTATCAAGGGTAAAGTGGAGCAATCCAGGGAAAGAAGTAGTGCCCTTCCCTATACCTGTGTGTAGTAGCTATTGAAAAGGGAACCTTTGGGTCACCCTTGACCACAGTTGCTAACCTTACCTTATCTTATAATCGTTTACTAAGGATTATTATCAGTTACTTAAAACCATATTATTGCTTGAAATACTTCGAACAATACAACTGTGTGCAAAATTATTTTTATTGAATAAGAATACTTGAAACCATATAACTGTATGGAAACAAATGATTATGATTAGATAGAAATAATTACTTACAACCGCGAGCAATATTGAACAAGTCCTAGCGGCAACACCCCACAAGACACCAACTGTACGGCCACCTGCCTCCCATCACAAAAACTATCCAAGTTAGATGAACCAGATATGCAGGACACTGCTGGAGAAGCAGGGACGAGCTCATAAGTGATGTACTCCTATGGACTCCCACATATGGCAGGGCAAAGGCAGGACGACCAGCTTGAACATACATTCAACAGCTATGTGAGGATACAGGATGTAGCCCTGAAGACCTGCCAGAGGCGATGAACGATAGGGAGAAGTGGGAATGGTAGCACTTGATAGGGTCCTATCTATCGGTCAAATAAATCTGTTTGACATTTAAACTGAATGCAAACAAATGACTTATGCTAAATTGAATTGTAAGAAATGGAACTGCTTGATCATTTAACTGTGTAAACAAATAACTGATGTTTAATTGAATAGTTAATGATACAAAGCGATACTTGGAACAATTTAACTTTTTTGATTTATGTTAAATTGAAATGTTAGAAATAGAAGTGTTTGATCATCTAACTGTGTTTATTTATAAAATGTGTTTATTTATAAAATGTGTTTATATATTTAATATATATGTAAAAACAGGATTAGGCATTAGATAACCAACAATGGTTGATATGCCATAAAACCAAACCAAACCGAGCAACCATAAAATTATTACTATTTGATAGGAATACTTGAAACTATGCAACTGAATGCAAACAAATGATTATGATTGAATATAAATAGTTGCTTGAAACTTTATAACCATGTATGAATTATTAGTATTAGGTTTGGTTTGGTTGGTTGGTTTTATGGCATATCAACCTTTGTAGGTTATTTAACGCCAAATTCATTTTTATGTAAATAATCTTTTCTATTTAAAACAATTCAGTTTAGCATAAGTACACAGTTTAATTGTCAATTTCCATTTCAAACTATTCAAGCAGTTATATGTAATAATTCAGTTAAGTGTAAATACAGTTTTAATGTCAAATAACAGTTCTATTTAAAATAATTCAGTTAAGCATAATCACATAGTTTAAATGTAAGTACGGTTTAATTGTCAAAAACATTTCTATTTTAAGCTATTCAGTTTACTCAATCAGTTTAGCATAAGTATGCTGTTAGTTCTATTTAACCCATAGATAGGGCCCTATCAGGTGCAACCACTCCGGGCCAGAGTGGACCTGGGAGCGATGGCAATAAAGGGGTACTCCGCATTCCCCAAAGCTCCAGCATTGCTGGAACCTCACGATCAGATTGTTTAGTGTCATATCCAGGACACTCGTTATGGGGGGGGTCTTACCCCTCTGCAGATGTGCAGTCAGTGTATTCTACTGCCCCAGCTGACTGGGCAATATTAGTATTAGATTGGAATGCTTAAAACCATACAACTGTGTGCAAATTATTTGTATTAGATAGGAATACTTGAAACCATATAACTGTGTGCAAATTATTAGAATTAGAGAGGAATACTTTATTTATTACTGTGTAAATTGTTTGTATTCAGAATGGTTACTTGTAGCTATAATTGTTTATTAAGGATTATTATTAATTACTTGAAACCATATAACTGTGTGAAAACAAATGATTATTTAGTTAGAAATAGTTACTTGAAACTATATAATTGTGTATAAATTATTTGTCTTTGATAGGAATACTTGAAACCATAGAATTGTGTATGAATTATTTGTATTTGATAGGAATACTTGAAACCATACAACTGTTTCTAAATTACTTGTATTGGATAGGAATTCTTGAAACCATACAACTGGGTGTAAATTATTTGTATTAGATAAGAATATTTGATATCATATAACTGTGTAACATATATCATATAACCCCTTAAGAAACAATGACACAAAAAATGTCAATAAAAATGTACAAAAAACATGCTTGATATCAAGTATTCTTATCTAATACAGATTATTTCCATACAGTTGTAGGGTTTCAAGTATTCTTATCTAATACTAATAATTATATGGTTTCAAGCAGTTTCTTTAATTCAATAATAATCATTTGTTTGCTCACAGATATATGGTTTCAAGTAACTAATCATAATCCAATGTCATCATCATCATCATCATCATGTCGTGCTGGTAGCACGGATATCCCTGACCCTCTCTTGCTACTCCCAGGCAGGTCTTCAGGATAACATCCCGTATCCTCATATAGCTGCTGAATGTATGTTCGTGCTGGTCGTCCT
Organism: Sepioteuthis lessoniana; assembly: GCA_963585895.1. Lineage (NCBI taxonomy): Eukaryota > Metazoa > Mollusca > Cephalopoda > Myopsida > Loliginidae > Sepioteuthis > Sepioteuthis lessoniana. The sequence goes on from CAUZXS010005886.1 coordinate 225,822, forward strand.
GCCTTAGCACGGCCATGTGTGGGGGTCCATAAGAGTACATCTCTTATGAGTTCGTCCCTGCTTCTCCAGCAGTGTCCTGCATGTCTAGTTCGTCTAACTTGAATAGTTTTCGTGATAGGAGGCAGGTGGCCGTACAGTTGGTGTCTTGTGGGGTGTTGCCGCCAGGACTTTATATAAATAATTTACAGTGATGTGGTATCAAGTATTCCTATCTAATTCAAATAATTTTCAAACTGATCTATTTGACTTCAAGATGAGACCCAAAAAATTGCTATCATTCCGAATCAGAGTGGATCTGGGAGTAATAACAACGAAAATCTTCAGAACTAGAGCCAATCAGATGCAGTTTCGCTTTATATCTAAGACCCCCCCTCTTTTTTTTGGAGTGGGGAGGGGTCTTACCTCTTCGTGGGGGGGGAATACAATCAGAGAATATTAAGCTCTACTGACAGAGGCCAATTCAATATTCATATTTTAGTGATGATGGAAGAGAAAAAAGTTAAAATGAGATATATTTTGGGGTAGAATGAGGTCCCCCCACCTTTATCGTCTGTGAGGGACTAAAATTGATAACGAAAATAAAAAAGGAAAGAAAAAGAAGACATTTTCTTGATTTTGCATTAAAAAATCTTTAAGATTTTCTTTTTTTAGTTTGATAAAAAATAAGCATACATATTTTTAAAGGATTTTTTTGGCTTTAGGAAAATGAAAAAAAAAAAACTGTATGAGTCTCACTCTGATAAAAAAAAATAATCAAAGATGAAAAAAGAAATTAATCTAATTAAGTTATCAAAATTCAGATAGAGAAAATTACTTCACCAAATCATTTTTGCCCGAAAGTCAAAAGAAATATTAAAAAAGAAGAAAAATATCCCCAAATGATTGGAATATTGTAGAGTTGAGTAAAAAAAAAACAAACTATATAACATTGGTTGGTAGCGGGTATGTGTTTGGCTGTTGGAAGAGCGCCGTCGTCACTCCCCCTTGTCAAATTGCAGTCATCTTTTCTCTCTTTCTTTCTCCCCAAGTGGAAGTGATACCATTGTTATATCCACTCGTACAACTGGAGTTGGGGACCCATACCCTTGGGTAAGTTCACCTTTTTCTTATTTACTCACGCCAAGAACCTTCTAGAACGATTCGAGATAGATCAACGAATGTGTTATACGTTTTTTATCGGTTAAATAAGACTGTGTTTTTAGTGAAAAATTAAAGAAAACCTCTCTATGTAAGACAAGCAACAGTTCGTCTCGGCAGTGGCCAGAAAATAGGTGATCAGTTTTTAATGTTTTGTGTATTGTAAATTGATCCCCCTCATCGTTGGCTTGTGAAGTACCAATACTTTTGGATTGGATCGTGTTAAGTGGTCCCCCACTTTTTGGTCGCTGTTGAAGTTTTTTTTTACTTTTTATTTTTTTATTTTTTGCAATTAAAGTCAGGTGTCCCCATCTTTTTATTTTGATTACCCAACGTCTTTTCATTTGGAATATTTCGGGACTTTTGTAAGTTAATTATTTTTAATAAAAAACAAAATTAAAGTTTTTTTTTTTTAAAGGAAAGCTGAATTGTTTCAATGATTATTTTTTTTACTTGAAACATTAAATAATTAAATAAAAAAAGTTTTATATTTTGTTATTCAATTATACACTTTATAAGCTGCTGCTAATTAAAAAAACAAAACTTTTAAAGTTTGATTGTTTTTTATAAATTAAAATCAAGAAAAAGAAACGCACTTGCTTTGTAACAAAAACTTTAGCGTTTTTATTTGTATTTACACAAAAAGTGAGGGCAAAGTTTAGAAAAAAAGTTGGATTTTTTTTATTAACTTTAAATATTAAAAAAAAGCTATCTTAAAATAATTTCTATAAACTTTTTCTTCTCAAAGTTCGTAGAGTCCTTTCTTAACCTTAGAATAAAAGTCCTTTTTATACTTCTTTTTGATATATATATATATATATATATATATATATATATAATGTGTGTGTGTGTATAAAATTATCTTTTAATTAGTATCGTTATGAATAATTAACTAAATTTCTTTGTTGCTTTTAAAAAAAACAAAACTTAAAAGGTAAATTTACCTGTCCAAATTCAATTTATCTACATATTTTATTTATTTTTTATGAACTTTCCCCCCGTCAATTTTTTATCCGTACCCCCAAAAAACAAAAACAAAAGTTTGTCACCACACATCTTATTTTAAGTTGATTTCTATTGCAGTTTCTTTTAATTAACTACGGATTTTTTTTTTTTTACTAGAAAAATCTCCTTCTTTTGAAACTGTATGTGTGTGTGTGTATTATGGCCGCACTTACCTGGATGAGAAAAACTATCTCACCTGGCATACAAATCATACTATTCCTATATTTTTGTCCTTGTTGACATTTTTTTCTTTTTCAACCAGAAACTAACAACGAAAATATACCAAAAATATTATCTCATAAAAAAAATAACTTTCATTATATCTATCTTCAAGATAAAAAAAAAACAAAAAACGAAAAGATTTTTAAAGAATACCTGTTTTTAAACTTTACATCTGCGACATATATATATATATATATATATATATATATATATAGTTGATTACTTTATATATCTAAAAATTGAGGCCGACCCTTTCTGAAAAAAATGTACTTTTTATTGTTGGATCTATATTAAAAAAAAAAGTTTCTATCCCAACTTTTCTAAAAGTTTAAATTTGCAATTGACCTCCTTTTATTTGACTTTTTTTTTGCTTTCTTTTTTTATTGGTGACACAATTTATAAGTTATTTTTTTGTTTGTTTATTTTCAATTAACTTGTGACACTGGTTGGAAAGATAAGATATTTTATAGGTAATAAAACATTAAAATTTTCTTTTAAACATTTATTTTATTTTAATGAATTGGTTTAGTTATCGTTTTTTGGGGTGTTTTCTTTTTTTAGGCGTACAATTTTAATTATCTTTGAAAGTATATAAAGTGTTTCTATGGTACTGTAATTACTTAAAACAAAACCCACAACAACTTTATACGTTTTATAGTTTTACAATCTCTTTAAAACAAATAAGAATGTGGTCAACAATTTTGGGATTGTTTTCTTGTTCTCTAATATGTACATATATTTCTCTTCCTATCTACCTATCTAATTTTTTAATATCTATCTACAAACATAAATGAATATTCTCTTCATATCTACCAGTCTAATGGTCTATCTATAAAGATAAATATTATTTAATACTTGTTCCTTCTTCCTCTTTGTTAAAACGAAGTTTTTTTTTCTTTTTTAGTGAATGTCTCCTTAAAATAAGCCCCCAGCCCATAAAAAAAACCTAATACTTAAAAATCCAATAACACACCTGAACTATTTCTCACCTGTAATAAAATATTGCTGGTTGGGTTGGTAGATCACGATTATTTCAAATCTGCTTCATTTAACTGTCAAAATAACGATTTGGCGGACCAAAAAAAACCTACTTCAGTTTTCTATAGGAATACATTTTAAATTTTTTACTTACACTACATTAGAAGTAATAATTTTGCTTACATTGTTATTAATTAGTAATTCTTTAAAATTGCACGTTCACAAAACTGCATTTGGTTAGTAATGTCTACAATATACACTACTACAAAGTCTTATTTACAAACACAACTAATTAATTTTGCCCTCACTCATTTTTAAAAGTTTAAAAGTTAGGACCTCTGAAAGTTGAGAAAAAAAGTTTAACGTTACTATATTGTTAATTACAACATGGCATATATCATGCAGTAATTAACTAATTATATAGTAACGTATATATATATATATATATATATATATGAAACTTTGACAGTCAAATTAAACACGCTAAATGCCTAAACATATCTTTTTTGTACACGTTTAAGGATGAAGATAAAATTTTAACGTTTGAATTTATAAATCAAGTTTCGTCTAGGTTATAAGGGTAACTTACAGCCGAACTTTAGACGTTATTTTTTCGGATGCAGGTAACATTGGGGAACGAGGAAAATTTTAGTAAACGGACCAAAGACTGGCATGTTTATAAAAACTTTCCTCGTTCCCCAATGATACCTGCATCGGAAAAATAAGGCCTAAAAAAGTTCGGTTTCAGGTTACCCTTACTTTACTTTTAATCTAGACTAGAGTGTGAATTCGAGTCAAATTTAAATTTGTTAGAATATTAACTTGATTGAATGTTCAATAAATTAAATATATTTTTAATTACCAAAATAAATGGTTACATAAATATTTGGCAGCGATATTTTTTCTTTGTATTTACAACAAATGTAATACTTTTGAGATACATTTGCCCACAAGATTGATTTTTTTAAAAAAAGTCTTAAAAACAAGACAATCTGCAAACGTGTTAGGTTCCCGTTGCAACTGCGGTCTGTGATGATATCGATGCTTCTGTTTAGGGAGGAGTGAAGGAGTTTAATGAGCATTTAACTCCATATTATCGAGAACTTGAAAGAGAAAATGACACTCAGTGCGAATACAGACCCCCTAACCCCAATTAGTCCAATTGCAAATTGAACTAGAAATTACTTGATTTTCTAAGCGCATTATAAGTAAGTATTGTTCTGATAAGAATCTCGCTACAATGTGCCATTTTTGCTTGGTTACAGTGACATCGATTTCACAAAGAGTGAAGGATTTTAAGCAGAAAGTCCCTGTGGCGTAGTGGCTAAAGTATTGGACTGCGAGATCGGAGTATACGAGTTCGAACTCCCGTCGCGTTATCGGGTTCACTTTCAGACTAATATTTTTAGGAAAGGCATGAACCCCATTATCTCTTTAGCTACGAGTTAAATTATACTATTGCTGTTCTTCAAAGATGGCATTGGCATTAAATAACCCCCGAAGATTGGAATACCATAAAATAAAAAAAAAATCAGGATTTTAATTAGTATTTTATAGCGGTCCATGAGGATATCTTGGCTTTCGTTTAAGAATGAATGAAGGATTCTAAATAGCATTTTATAGTTAACAGCTGTCCATGATGATATTGATGCTTCTTTTTAGAAAGGACTTTTCGTAATAGCATTTAATTTCTAGAGAATTTGGAGCATTCAAAAAGAATAGATTTTTTAGCTTGTATATTGATCTCCATAAAATCGTTTTTCAACTAGACTGGAAATTGCTTTATTTTGTTGAAAAAAAATGTCGGCCTGGTTTCGAGTTTGTTGGATAAGAGCCTCCCTCAAAAAGGGGTGCTCTTGTTACTGGAGACTTGGGGACCGTGAAGTACCTTTTCATTACCATTACTCCCAAGCCCACTTTGACCTGGAGTGGAAGTATCTATTAGGGTCCAATCTCTGTCAAATAGATTTGTTTAAAGATTATTTGTATTAAATAGGAATATTTGATGCCATATAACTAAATTATTTCTATTAAGAATAATTACTTCAAGCTGTTATTGTTTATTAAGGATTATTACTTGAAAGCATATAACTTTATGCAAATAAATGATTATTATTGAAGAGATATATAATTATTAGTATTAGATAGGAATACTTGAAACCATATGGCTATGCAATTTATTTGAATTTGAAATACTTGATATTATCTGTGAGGCAAATAAGACAAGAGGTAAAAATAAATGGATATTAGTATATAATACGATTCTCAACACCTCGACATAAAATAACCCCATACGATTTAACATACCCATAAAACACACACACACACACACACACACATATATAGCAAAGTTGGCGACCTTAGTCGAGTGACCTGAAAGCTCCCTTTTCAATTGCTACCACACCGAGGTGTAGGGAACGGCGCTACTCCATTCCCTGGATTGCTCCACTTTACTCTTGATCCTTATCTTATAATACTGAGTGTTAAGTAAGGCGGCATCAAGTACCATTTTTCGAGTCTTTGGTATGACTCGACCTCGGATTGAACCCCAGTCTTCCGGACCATTGGCAAACACTCTACTCATTAGGCCAATGGCCCGGACACACACACACACACACACACACACACACACACACACACTTTTTCTCCAACTTGTAAAGAAGAAAAATAAGGGAGCTCTGGATATGTTGTTAGGAATTTTCTTTTTTTCCCCCCGTCTTCTCTCTCTCTCTCTCTCTCTCTCTCCTTCCTACTTAACTTTCTTTCTCGCCTTTCTCCCATTCAGCCTATCCCTTCAAGCACCTGCTCCCTCCTCTCTTTCTCCACGTTTCCTAATTTCTTTTTATGGTAGGGGTTGGGATACGCGGAAGTGAAATCTAAATATAGAGATTTCTCTTTTTTCGTTTTTTTTTTTTTTTTTGGCCAAGCGAATTACGAGTGGAGGTTGTGTGTTTGTTTTTAGCGTTAAAGAAATCCATCGGGTGTTCTAAATTGAAAACTTGACTGAATCTCTGAATTGGCTGCCGTAGGAGGTAAAGGGGTTGTATCGGGGCTTTAAGAACTATGTTGGGGACTGAGGGTAAAGCTTTCCTCGGCTTATTAAACAATAAACAAATTCTGTGTGTAACAACTTCAATAAATGAAAAACTAGATCAACTCGGTAAAAACTGATATATTTGCTTTTGGGGGAAAATATTTGATTAAAAAAATTGACAACACAAACATTTATTTTCTCTTTTTGGTTGTAAAAACTTTTTTTTTATGATACTTTTACGAATGTTGGTTGGTCGGTTTAATCAATGGAATATCGACCTTCGTATGTTATTTAATACCACAGCCAACCTTGTAAAAGAACAATAGTGGTACTATTTAACCAATAGCTGGGGGATAAGGGGGTTCATGCCTTTACCAGATGGCATTAGTCCGAAAGTGAACGTTATAACGCGGCTGGAGTTCGAACTCGCTTACTACGATATCGCAGTCCCACACGTTAGCCACGGGCACTCGCCCATGTACTAATGAGGAAGTGGATATTTGAGGACAGTTTGACTCGTAAAAAACAAAAACAAAAAAATTAATCATTCATTTATTGAGTTTTCACTCCAGCGTTAACTGATGGTTTTCCGCTGGAGTCTGAGTGACAGCAAGTCTCCAGGACTCGTCTCAGTATTCTGGCCGATATTAATAATGTTGTAGTTGGGATGGAGACCATCGTCCTATTATTTCCAAGTCGTCTTGTCCTTGTACTACTCCTTTGGTGACTGTACCGAGTGCACCAATTACGGTCGGTATCACCGTCACTTTGATGTTCCATTGTTTTTCTTTTTCTTTTCAATAATAATTAATAATAATAACGACAACAATACCTTGTTTTTCTCACCGGCGTTTGCTGATGGTCTTTCGCTTGAGTGAGCGACAGCAAGTCTCCAGGACTTTTCTCAGTATTCTGGCCGATCTCACCAATGCTGTAGTTTGGATGGTTTCGGCTTTTCCATTCCCCTTATCAAGCTTTTAGGAATCGTTCCAAGTGCACCATTTACAATTGGTATCACCATCACCTTCATGCTCCCCAGCTTTAGTTAGTTTTATTTTTCTATTCATATTCCTCCCATATCAACAGAGCTTAGAATATGCTAATAGTATCCCCCAGCAGAGGAATGTCTCTTAAAGAATAAAATAAAATAAAATAAATGATAAAAGCGGGGGGGGGAGGCTTCCTAGACAGAAAACTGCATCTGATGGTGAGGCTCGTTTTGGGTATCTGGAGAGTTTGGAGTATTCCTTCGTTGACATGACTCTCAGGTCCACTCTGGGTCGTAATGGTAGTACTGGTTAGGGTCCCATTTATGGGTCTGGGTGGATCTGTGAAAAATGATTGGTATTCAATCGGGACTGTGCACACACCCCTCCCAAACCTTGCCGAAAGTATAAAAACGCAATTCCTTAATATCTAGTTGGAAGTCCCTGTGACGTCATGGCTAAAGCGTTAGACTGCGATTTCAAAGTGAGTGAGTTCGAACTCCATTCACGCCGGGGTGTCCTCGTGGTGGAATGGTAGTAGGCGAGTTCGAACTCCAGTCGCGTTATTACGTTCACTTTCGGGCAAATACCCTTGGAAAAAGTATGAACCCCCTTATCCTCTCAGCTATGGATTAAATGGTACCACTACTGTTCTTCTTAGAGAATGGCTTGGCATTAAATAACCCGAGAAGGTCGACATGCCATTAAACAAAGAAACCAAACCAAATCTATTCACTCTATTACGTTCACTTTCGGACTTGAAGAAGGCATGAACCCGCTTTTATCCCCAGCCATGTATTAAATAGTATCACTTCTGTTCTTTTGCAATCATGGCTTTGGCATTAAATAAATCACGAAGGTTGATATGCCATTAAACACCGAAATCAAACCAACCCTAATATCTAAGTATAAAATATCCCCAGAATTTAGATTGTCATTAAAATCAATTAATCACGTGGTGTAATAGTTAGCAAGCTAGATTAGCAAACTATTATTAGTGAGTTTAATTCTCACTGGGTGTTCCCATATTTCTGGCCTTGTGCCACAACTAAGCTTAACTAAATAACTGTTTAACATAACAGAGGTAACCATTATTTTTCTAGTTTCTTAGCTTATTTTAAAATCCAAAAACCAAAGAATTTGAATAACACAGTGTTAAACCAGGCACCAATATACGGGTAGATATGGTTGGGTATTTGGTGTAGTAATTAACTAGCTCGGCTAATAAGTTGGATTCTTATGGGCACTCTCTACTTTTGGCCTTGTGTCAAATGTAGCTTAGTTAATGATTACTAACAATCATTGATTTTTATACAATAGTGACTGCTGTGTGTGTGTGTGTGTGTGTGTGTGTGTGTGTGTGTGTGTTGGGTATGCTTAGTTATCGAGTCCATTTGGTAATGAGTTCGATTCTCCCTGGGGGTAATTCATTTTCTTTGTGCCTTGACTAAATTTAATCAATTGTGTATAAACTTTTTAAATAATTTTTTTGTTGTTGTACTAGTTTGAATATTTTTCTCCCTCCCTCAACACAATTCCTTTTCTCTCTCTCTCTCTCTCTCAACGCAGTCCCCTCTCTCATTTGCCCGTACTCTCTCCCTCATCACATTTCTCTAATTCCCTCTCTTTCTCTCAAGACTGTTCTCTATTTCATCCAGCACCCCCCTCTCTCTGTCTCTCATTCATTACGATTCTCTCTCTCTCTCTCTCTCATTTTATTGTGTACTCTGCATACTAAAGTGGGAGAAAGAAAGAGAAAAGGGATTATCTTATATATAAAAAAAAATTGATTTTTATTTATTTAATTGTAACCTCGAAATTTTTAATCCCCCCTATTTTCTTTCTTTTTGCGATATGAGACTGGGCACACATTTTTCTAATATTAGAATGGAATGCCATTTACGAAAAGGTTGTTCTTGACAATATGTTAAGTACACATTTTTACTAAGAAAGCCGTTTCCTTTCTTTTTAGCGAGAATCTCTTTCTGTCTCTCTCTCTCTCTCTCTCTCTCTCTCTCTCTCTCATTTTAGTAGTTGATTCTGTGAATGAACGTATTGTTGAATGTCTAGTAAATCGGATCAAAACATTCCACACTTTGGAGGTTGTTATTATCCTCCTCTTCTTCATCCTCCTCTTCACAAACGGGCACTGTGAACGCCGTCAAACAAAAACTCATCGCACGGACTTGGCCACCAACCTTCCATCTTTTTCTGACCCCTTAAATACTTTTGGACCCTCTCGGATTTACAATCCCTAATGTTTTTCTTTCCCTCTTTAACCCTTATGTCCTTTCCTTTCTTTGATGTTTGTGTGTGTGCATCAAATGAGGTTGATGTAGCCGTACACAACAAATGAAACAGACCAAAAACACAAGAACCCTCGTTTTTCTTTCTCAACATTTCCAAATGTAACGAGGACTTCTTTATGGCTATTTTTTTTTAACCATACATTTGAAACTTGTGAGTATTTCCCCCTTTTATTTATTCAGTTATTTATCCCAAGTGTTGTTTTTTTTATCTCCATGTTTGAAGGGGGGAGCTTTTAAGTTAAAAAAAAAAAAAAAAAAAAGACAAACCTTTGGACAATGATGCTGGGTACATATTCGGTACTTATTTCGTGCGGGTGGTAATATGTTATCGACAACAGAAAAGAGGGTATTAAATGATAATTTATTTTAGGGGTAAGTAATTTGTTATAGTTAGTGTATTGAAAAATTACGTTTTTATCAAGACTCTTAATACTTAGATATGATCATTTTTATATTTATAGTATCTACGCTATCTTTTATGTATGTGTGTGTAATATATATATATATATATATATATATATATATATATAATCTCATACCCACACAGAAATATACAAAAATGGGGGCGGGTAGAGGAGCCTAATTAGTAGTGGATGTCCCTCCCAAATAAATCCAAAACACACCCCTTCATTAAGTGATGGTCAGTTTCTGGTCATACATTTAACTTTTTCTCAAAAGAAAACAGTAAAAATACTGCATGTATCAAACTTTAAAACATTACGTTTCTTACGATATGAGTCCAAGTAAAAAAAAAAAAAAAAAGCCCAAGCACCACCATCACTTCACCACCGCTTTCTCCCTTTTGTTTTCCTTATTTAATTCATAACGAAACTATCCCAGAAATTTTCACCCCCCTCTCTTCACCCTAATTCGCTATTTTCGACGGTCGTCGTCAGCGCACATGTTGTTGTTGTTGGGGCGGGGCGGGGGGTGGAATCAACGTGCGTGCGAGTCTAAATGAATGTTGTACGACATATACAAGATCTTTTTTTTTTCTTTTCCTACTTTGTAAAATGACCTTAAATAAACCAACAGAAATTGTTCTCATGGCTACATACCCAATTTCTTTCTTTCTTAGCGAAGATTCGATTCTCTCTCTGTCTGTCTGTCTCTCTCTCTCTCTCTCTCTCTATATATATATATATATATATATATATATATATATATATATAGTCATGCGAGAGAAAGTGCCAATATAAGCGAAGAAGAAACGAAACAAAAAAAAAAAAAAAATCGTAACTAGCCTTCTTTAAAAACATTATTTTTTCTTTTATTTCAACCAGCTGATTCGAATATGTTTAAATGCTTATAAAATCAGATAGAGCCCTTATAGTTATCCAAACCTTCTCTTTTGATGATACGAACCCCAGATATTAGTGAGAAGCTTGGAAAGACTTCTTCACAGAAATAAATTGTACTATTTAAAGAAGATAAAATTTATTTACATTACCTGCTGTTTGTAAATGGTCACCCATATACGTATTGAACAAGCTAATTGTTACTAAATGGTCACTTGCTCAAGTATTGAGTAGGCTCAACAATGCTTGAGTGACATTATTTACCAAGCTTTGCCCAAGCTAGTACATTGGTCTCTGGTTATTACAGTACCTGTTATTCTTAAATGGTTACTCATCAAAATATTGAGCAGGTTTATTGCTGCTTAACTTTAGCGATCTGATTGTAGCCGGTACTTTCAGCACAAATCAAAATCTTGAGGTTTAATGGTAATTGCTTTGGTTGTAGTTTTACCAAATTCTTTTTTGTGACCGGAGCAGAAATGATTTGAGGTTTTTCGTCAAATGAAATTTTTGTCAAAACTGAAATGGTCGATGTATTGTTATAATAAAGTTACTTGATCTTGACAATTTTGATCTTTGTCTTTGTTAAATGGCGATTCCCCTTATATACCTCCCCCCCCCTTTTTTTTACCTCAGGATCGACAATGTAATATCGTGAGTTATCATGTAATTCTATTTCATTAAAAAAATATTGATATTGCTCTGCGTTTTTTGTATGGAGCACTATAAAGGTTTTACTGATTAAAAAAACGCTTTTAGCATTAAATTTTAATCATTACACATTTTTTTAACATAGTCTTTTTTTATTTTCCAAAATATACCATTTTTAGAAAAATACTTTAGAACCAACCCTTTTCTAGTGTTTAAAATTTTTATTTATTTTATTTTTATTTTTTTTTAGATTAATTTTTAAAAAAACAAACTTTTTCTTTAAATCATGCTTATTATGCTTATTTTAAAGAAAAAATATTTTTTGTTTTTAAATTATACTAGTTATGCTTTAAAAAAATCATTCTATTAAAGATATATAATTTACAAAAATTACTAGTTACTAGAGTTGTATTATATTTTTTGTAATTAAACAGATTTCTCTCTTTCTGCATTTTGACTGGTGTAGATTTTTTGATTTGTAAAATCAGGTACAATGGTGATAAAGTATTTTATTCACGTTATTGTCATTTACGTATACCAATAGAGCAGAGTGGTATAAGAATGTTAGGACACGATTTTTAAGATGAAGTCAGTTTTTAGCATGAGGTCAATTTTTTGGAGCATTTGATGAAAATCACTTCGGAGCAATTAGTTGTTAGTCCATCTTGTCAAACATCACTGGCTCAGTACCTGAAAATCTTCACTACAGCACTTTTTTCTTTTGTTGAATAAATCATGAACCTCACTAGCTTGATGTTTGTGACAACCTTTTTTGTCCATTTTGTTGCGTGCTCTAACCGCTTGAACTAAACATCCTGCTTTTGTTATAATATCACATTTAATATATATTTTTACAAGATTGATCTTAAAATTTTGTTTTTTCACTTTGAATTCGTGTAGACTGAGGTTAATGGTTGAAACCCAGTATTTCTCTAAAGTGGGGTCTGCAAGATCCCTGTATAAAAGTGTCTACGAAAAGGGGTTAATTATTCTGAAAGGGTTAAAACATAATCAGGAAACATTTTTGGAAATCAAGTTGCTTTTATATCTCGTATAAGACTAAATATAAAAATTAGGGAAAATGATATATTTTTATCAAAATAATTTGCTGTATAAATCAGGGCTTTTCAAACGTTTTATCATCCTGTCAGTCAAGCATAGAATATGTAAACCAGACCCACCTGTCTTCCACTGCTGAGGGGTAAGAAACTCCTTAAGAGGTATCCTAAAACTACACCTGATGAGACTCCAGTTTTTTGACCCCAAAGTGGTTTGTACCTGTTAATCTGTTTAAAAAGTTTCCTATTCAATAGGACAGGTGCAAAAAAAAAAAGCTATCAAAAAACAAAGACACAAAAATGTAAATATGAACATACAATGAACGTAATTCTAGGCATAAAATAACCCCAGACAGGTTGACATGACAAACTGTTTACATGATATACCCCTTGTAAGTAAATTCAACTTCCATTCACCCCCACCCACTAAGTTAACTGAATATTAAATTACAAAGCATAACCAATTTACCTTGCCCAGTCGGCTGGGCCTGGAGAATACACCGATTGCTCCTCTGCAGAGGGGTAAGACCCCCCTCCTCAAGGAGTGTTCTGGTTACGACTCTAAACAATCTGATGGTGAGGTTCCAGTGATGCTGGAGCTTTGGAGAATGCGGAGTACCCCTTCATTGCTATCATGCCCAGGTCCACTCTGACCTGGAATGGTAGCACCTGATAGGGCCCTCTCTATGGGTTAAATAGAACTGCATACTTAGGCTAAACTGAATTGTTTGGATTAGAACTGTTTGACTAAACTGAATAGCTTGAAATTGAAATGTTTTTGACAATTAAACCATACTTGCATTTAAACTGTGGGCTTATGCTAAACTGAATTGTTTGAAATGGAACTGTTTTGACATTTAACTGTGTGTAAACAAAATCAGCTGAATTAGAATTGTTTGAATAAACTGAAGAGTTTGAAAAAGAAATGTTTTTTTGACAATTAAACTATGTACTCATGCTAAACTGAATTGTTTGAAATAGAATAGACTATTTGAATAAAAATGGATTTGGCATTAAATAACCTATGAAGGTTGATATGCCATAAAACCCAATCAACCAATTTACCAGTATTTAATACATTTTACATGAGCAAAGAATCAGTAAATATTAAATACAAATGCATCTTTTAATTCTTGAATTATTTTTAAATAGAAAAGGATGGATTTAATGGACACTGAGGAGCTTATGAATATTAGATTGCAGGTTTATTAGTTTCATTTGCAAATCATCACAAAAGTTTCTCTCTGCTTGCTTAGCAAATAATGTACATGGCTAAACCCAGATTCTACCTCTAGTGGTATAATGGTTAGCAAACTAGACTAGCAAACTTAAATGAGTGAGTTCAAGTCTCATTGGGTGCCCCATTCATTCGGCCTTGTGCCACATCGAATCAAAAGTGCTTTATGAATTACTAAACCCAGATTCAACCACATAAGAAATTAGAAAAAGCTTGTAAAATTGACTCAACAGTTGGACAAAACTTGGAATATTTTGCTACATGGCAACTAGCTATTTTTTTTATTTTTTTTTATTTTTTTTTATTTATTTATTTTTTTTTTATATATGAAAGAATTTCTAAATGTAATCTAGAAAATTTTAACCCCTGTGGACTCTTATGCTTTTTATTCCCTTTGACAAAATTTTACTCACCCTCTGGGGTCTATAAGGGACCATTTTGAGAAGGTGTGTGGGAGGTGTACGAAATCTGACAATTAGCCTACATAACCCAGCGATTTTTGTTCTTCTGTCACGAAAGGATTTATAAAGGTAAACAAATAAATTCAGCCGTTGTGGAGCCCTGAAAAGAAAAATTATTCACCCTACAGGGATCTATATGAATCACCTTTAAAAGCTCTCATCAGTGGGCTAGGGTGGTCAGATAGTGAACACGTGCATGTTTTTAATGTAGAATTGTTTTTTGTTTTCTATAATATTTTTTAAAGTTACTTTATTCAAGGAATATAAGCAGTTTCATGAAAAAATATATTGAACAACAAAATCTTATACCCGCTTCATCCTTGTCGTTGGAACTTATAATAAATTGACTGTATCCTCAGCAGAGGGGTAAGACTCCCTCCCTCCAAGGGATATGTGCTGACTATAGCTCTAAACTGCATCTGATGGTGAGGCTCCAGTTCTGGTGATCTGAGGAATGTATCCCCTTCATTATCATTACTCCTAGGTCCTCTCTGACCTTGAGTACCTTTTAGGGTCTCCTCTACGGGTCAAATAGATCTGCTTGAAAATTATTAGTATTAGATAGGAATACTGGAAAGCATATAACTGTGTGAAAATTATTTGTATTAAGAATAGTTACTTGAAGCTCTAATTGTTTACTAAGGATTATTATTATTATTAGTTACTTGAAACCATATAACTGTGTGCAAATTATTTGTATTAAGAATAGTTACTTGAAGCTCTAATTGTTTACTAAGGATTAATATTATTATTAGTTACTTGAAACCATATAACTGTGTGCAAATTATTTGTATTAAGAATAGTTACTTGAAGCTCTAATTGTTTACTAAGGATTAATATTATTATTAGTTACTTGAAACCATATAACTGTGTGCAAATTATTTGTATTAAGAATAGTTACTTGAAGCTCTAATTGTTTACTAAGGATTATTATTATTAGTTACTTGAAACCATTTAACTGTGTGCAAATTATTTGTATTAATAGTTACTTGAAGCTCTAATTGTTTACTAAGGATTATTATTATTAGTTAGTTGAAACCATATAACTGTGTGCAAATTATTTGTATTAAGAATAGTTACTTGAAGCTCTAATTGTTTACTAAGGATTATTATTATTAGTTACATGAAAGCATATAACTGTGTGCAAATTATTTGTATTAAGAATAGTTACTTGAAGCTCTAATTGTTTATTAAGGATTATTATTATTAGTTACTTGAAACCATATAACTGTGTGCAAATTATTTGTATTAAGAATAGTTACTTGAAGCTCTAATTGTTTACTAAGGATTATTATTATTAGTTACCTGAAGCCAATTAACTGTGTTCAAATAAATGATTATTATTAAATAAAAATAAATACTTGAAATCATTAGACAGGAATACTCTACAGGTGTGTGGAAATTATTTTTATTGGAATATTTAATATATCATTGTGTGCAAAACCCCCTTTTTTTTTTCTTTTTAATAGAAATGATTGCAAAAAAGAAGATATACACATACGATGTACCCTATCCCTTAACATCTTGGCATAAAATCACCCTAGACGGGTTGAAATCAATCAAGTCCTCTTGTGCTAATGCCAAACTAAGTAAGTAAAGTTGGCGAACATAGTCAAGGGCGACCAGAAGTCTCCCTTTTCAATAGCTACTACACACAGGTGTAGGGGAGGGCGCTACTCCTTTCCCTGAATTGCCCCACTTTACTCTTGATACGTACCTTTATATTGCTGAGTTTTAAGCAAGGAGGTATCAAGTACCATTTTCAAAGTCTTTAGTATGACGTGACCTGGGACTGAACCTTGGTCTCCCGGACCCTTGGCGAACACTTTACCCAATAGGCCAATAAGCCAAACTAAACCTTGATAAATCAAATCAACTTTGAACCTCTTTAGTAATTGTCTGTTGTTCTTACTTTAAAGCTAAAGACAATATCACTTAAAACGAAAATGACGCGTCCTACACGGCAAACAAAAAAAGATCTACATTCACTTTAAAGTCTTTATTCCTACATTAAAATTGTTCTAATCAAGAAATCCCCCCCAACTCTCTAATTGGAAAGAATGTTTTTACATATCGACCCACATTTGTCATTTCTTCCTTCCACCTACCCACCATTTCCCCAACAAACCATAAAATTATTTTTCTTTTTTTTTTTCATTAGCCGAAAATTGATGTTTTTTTAAGTGTACTAAAACTACATTCACTATTAAAAGGCGAAAAAAAAAAAGTTAGAAATTAATGAAGGCACATGTTACCATAACAACAACAACATTTACTGGTTTGGTTAAGCAGTAAGAGAAGTAGACTGTTGGTTTTGCAGATCTAGAGGTTAAATATCAATTGATGGATACTCAGCACCTGATTGATTTCTAATGGCATGTAAACCCATCTCGGATTATTTTATCTCCTGACGTTATGTCGTGCATATATATTTGTTTTTGTGTAGCTGAAGACTTTTTTTTTGCATATGATTATGGTATCAAGTATTCTTAATACAAATAAATCTCAAAAATTCGTTTTCAACTTGCTACGGTTCATCTAGTGACGATTTTTTAAAGACCCTTTCTCTCCTCCAACCCTTAAGAAAATATCAAGTTATGAATTATTTTTAATTTTGTGAGCTTAAATGTAACTGTTGATGATAACCTCCCTCTCTCTCTAAAAACTGAAACAAATGACTGAAACTTAGTCTTATCTCAATGTTGAATATAAGTATTACATTTCTATAAAAATTCCTTCTTGTATATTACCTCATGCGGCAAGAACCGCTCACCCCCAAACAAAAAAAACCCCAGCTGTGCAGCCAACAAAATCTTCATCAGATGATGACTCAGGGGTCAAGCATGGTTTTTGGGGGGCCACAGTATCATTACCCCTAAGCTAGAGTGCTTCTGTGGGAAAGAGTAGTTTATGGAATTCTTTTGTTGTATTCCCAACTTTTCAACTAAGGGATATATGAACCCAACAACAAAGCAATTAATTCAATGATGTAAGAATTAACTGACAGGATGACGGCACCAAGACATCGAATGTGTAATTCATCTGCCAAATCAGTGGACAAAAGCCCAACTCTTTGTGTGTATATATAATGCTTGCATGTATATCCATGTAGTTATGTTTATGTGTGTGTGTGTATATATGTATGTTTGCATAGATGTCTGTGTGTGTGTGTGTGTGTATATATATATATATATATATATATATATATATATATATATATACACACACACACACACACGTATGTCTGTTTATACTTATTCATACTTTTCATTTATAGATATTTATATTTATATATATATATATATATATATATATATATATATATATATACTCACTCATGTATGCAAATTTGTTTACTTTTCATTCACACACATGCATAAAAAATTACTTTTCATTCATATATATATATATATATATATATATATATATATATATATATATGAATGAAAAGTAAAATTTCAAAATCTTTTAATCCCAACCAGTATTAGCCTTAAAGCAGGGTTGTGTTTATTTGAAGTCTGTTGATATTATGGGGATTAACATTCTTGTTTGAAAAACTTGTTTAAAAAATACCTTAAAATTTGTAAATAACCCAAATAATTTTCTTTTAGACACTGAAAAGATCTTTAAGCAAAGGAAAATTTATAAAAGTTAATGAATAAGAAATATTTTTAAACAATGAAACTTAAAAAAATAAAGTTAATCTTTTTAATGTAAAATTTAACAAATGAGTAAGTGTTAGGGAATTAGTATGAAGTATTTTTGGGGTGGGGTGGGGGTTAATTTTTTTTTGTATAATGTATGAGATGATATAAAAAATGTTAATAGGGAGACGGTTGCCTTTATTAGATAAACTGAACTAATATTATGGGGGACCACCTGGCAAAGATTTCAAGACTTTAATAGGAATGGTGAATGGATGGAGATTGTTTGAAATGATATCATAAAGAGACTGATAGAAGTATTAATATTCCTTGCAATCTGGAAAAGAATTAGAAAGATTAAGAAAAGGAAGCCGGGGGAGAAAAGGCCCCCGTTAGTGTAGTGCTTCTCTTACTGCTTAACCAAACCAGTAAATGTTGTTGTTATGGTAACATGTGCCTTCATTAATTTCTAACTTTTTGTTTTTTGCCTTTTAATAGTGAATGTAGTTTTAGTACAATTAAAAAAACATCAATTTTTGGCGAATGAAAAAAAAGAAGAAAAATAATTTTATGGTTTGTTGTGACGTCATAGTAAACGAGTTCAAACTTCACTCACATTATTACAATCACTTTCAGACTAATACCCTCGGGGGGGGGGGAGTATGAAAACCCTCGGATTTGGATGAATTTATCGCTATTAAAAAGGGAGCCTACTTTACTTATCACTGCAGTTCTTCTACAAGGATGGTTTTGGCACTAAATAACCCACAAAGGTTGACATACCATTAAATAAAGAAACCAAATCCAAAGGCATGAACCCTCTTATTCCCCCAGCTATGATTTAAATAGTAGCACTGCTGTTCTTCTCTGGGGATGGTTTTGGTATTAAATAACCCACAAAGGTTGATGTGTCATTAAAGAAAGAAACCAAACCAAATAGAAAAGGAAAAAGCCAATGAGGGGAAATTTTTTTTTTTTTTTTTCATAGCTTTATCTGAAAAAGTAATTTAGGAATTTTTATTTTGTTTATATTTTTCTGTACCTACAAAGAGGTTTTTTTTTTTTTTTTCTTTTTTCACCATAAATTTCAAATGTTTTTTTAGACTAGCCATTACCTACTAATGTTTTGTGACTCTCTCCTATCTCCAAAAGAAATGGATAGTGTGTGTGTGTGTGTGTGTGTGTATATATATATATATATATATATATATATATATATATATATATATATATATACCTACCCCTCCATACGAGCAGGGTGCGTCACTTGGTCAATTTTAAGCGGAGTTTACCAAATTTGAAATGAGTTTTTTTTTTCCAAGCATTTCATTCGAGTTCAAGTTTTGAGTGGGAAGAATTTGTGCTTTATTTTATCAGATTTCCATATGTTTGCTAACTTCAGTGATGAGATTATTATTATCAGGAATATAGCCAAAGTTAGTAATATGAAAAACTCTCTTATAGGAAGTCTAACTTTCTAAAAAGTTAATTTTTTTTCTGAGTATGCTGAAGGCTTTTTACTTCTCAATTAAAAAAAAAAGTAAATATAATAAAAAAAAAAACAAAAAAAACACGGACCCTTAGTAAAGTTTTATCCAACTTTATAAAGGTTTAAATAGCGTTTTCTTTCCCTGCCACTTGGCTGATTGAGACCACTTTTCTGTTTTTTGTTCTCTGATTAGAGGAGATGTCAATGGCTTTTGAGTTGAAGTACTCTTCAATAAGGAGACGGGGAAATGGGATGATGACATTTTACAAGGAAACCCTTGTTGTAAAGAAATACCCCATGAAATTAGTCGCAAGGTTTTTATGTTGAAGGTAGAAGTGGGGCTAATTTTACAGGTTTTCACCTTTTTTTTTTTTTATTTTTTTTTATTTTTTTTTATTTTTTTACTTCTCCTCCCTTCAAAAGGGGCCACACCAATCAATTATTGCTGGTGACACTTTCTACTACTCTAACTAAAAAAGATGTGTATTATCTTTGAAAACTTTTTATATACCCCTACTGACATGCACACAAATATTGTCAGGGGTTTGGAGGGTAAGTTTTTTTGTCTATTCAGGTAGAAGACGCAGGTGGAATAATTTGAGTAACCACCGATTCTTATTTTTTTGCTACTTGTACGGAACCTCATTGAAATTTACATAAATTCTATTCAAAGTAAAATAAATGTGTACAGACAAGTTTTATATTTCCATCGGCAACTAAGATGAGACAAATAGTTTCAGCTTATTAATGAAGCTAGGAATATACTATCCTCTGAAGTGGAGTAAGCTCCCCCCCCAAAAAAAATAGGGTGCATCCTAGGTATGACACTAAACTGCATTTTTTGGTGAGGCTCTAATCTTGGATCTCTGGGGAGTTTGGAGTGCCCCTTCATTGCCGTTAAACCCAGATACAGTCTGACCCCAGGGGTGGTAGTACCTGTTGAGATCCCGTCTTTGGATCAAATAGATCTTTGCCCAATCAGCTGGGGCTGTAGAATACACTGATACCCCCACTCCATGAGTGTCCTGGATATGATACTAAACAATCTCATGGTGAGGTTCCAGTGATGCTGGATCTTTGGGAAATGCAGAGTACCACTTTATTGCCATTGCTCCCAGGTCCACTCTGGCCCCGGAGTGGTAGCATCTGATAGGGCCCTATCTATGGGTTTAAATAGAACTAACGGCATACTTATGCTAAATTGAATTGTTTGACTAAACTGAATAGCTTGAAATAGAAATGTTTTTGACAATCAAACCGTACTTACATTTAAACTGCATGCTTATGCTAAACTGAATTATTTGAAATGGAACTGTTTTTTGACATTGAAACTGTACTTAGACTAAACTGATTTGTTTAATATAGAACTGTTTTGACATTTAACTGTGTCTAAACAAAATCTGTACTTATACTAAACTGAATTAGCTGAATTAGAATAGCTTGAAATAGAAATATTTTTCAGAATTAAACTGTACTTACATTTAAACTGCATACTTATCCTAAACTGAATTGTTTGAAATAGAACTATTTTCATAAAAATTGATTTGGCGATAAATAACATACAAAGGTTGATATGCCATTAAACCGAAACAACCAACAAGTCAAATATATCTGTTAGAAAATGATGAGGATTAGATGGGAATACTTGATACCATAAAACTGTAAATTTCTATTAAAAATAATTACTTTTTAGCTCTAATTGTTTACTAAGGATTATTATTATTAGTTACTTGAAACCATTTAACTGTGTGCAAATTATTTGTATTAAGAATAGTTACTTGAAGCTCTAATTGTTTGCTAAGGATTATTATTATTAGTTACTTGAAACCATATAACTGTGTGCAAATTATTTGTATTAAGAGTAGTTACTTGAAGCTCTAATTGTTTGCTAAGGATTATTATTATTAGTTACTTGAAAGCATATAACTGTGTGCAAATTATTTGTATTAAGAATAGTTACTTGAAGCTCTAATTGTTTACTAAGGATTATTATTATTAGTTACTTGAAAGCATATAACTGTGTGCAAATTTTTTGTATTAAGAATAGTTACTTGAAGCTCTAATTGTTTACTAAGGATTATTATTATTAGTTACTTGAAAGCATATAACTGTGTGCAAATTATTTGTATTAAGAATAGTTACTTCAAACTCCAGTCATGCTATTACGTTCACTTTCATACTAATGCCTGTTGAAAAAAAAAATGAACTTATTCTCTTGCCTGGGGTATTGGTTGAGTAATACAACTGTTATTCTACATAGATTGCTTTGGAATTAAATAATCCCTGAAAGCTGATATACCATTAAAAAAAATGAACCCAAACCAAACAGTTGTAAGGAACCATTTTGATTTACTGTTAGACAACTAGATTGACTGCAATGAGTGAAAGGTAGTTTTTAAATCGAAGCCTTTTAGTAAGTAGAAAGTTTCACTAAGTGAATTTTGTAGAGGCCATTTTCAATATGGTAATGTTTAAGCACTGCCATTTCTGCTCGTCTTTCAGTTAATCAATAGAGAACATTTTTAATTAGTTTCTTGATTTTGGGCGTATTCAATACTTTTTGTCTACTTCTCTCATCTCTGAGAAACACGCCAAAATCTTCTATATTAAGCTTAGCTTAGTACTGGTACACTCAGTGAGAATTGAACTCTATACCCTTTTGCGGATAAGCTGTGTCTATGCTTAACAAGAGACCCCAAATTGATTTTCCAATTCATTCTTATTCATTTCCGGTATTAGGCAAATTAGTCCTTACCAAGCAAGAATGAACCTTGGTCAGTCACCCTTCCCCACACAGCTCAATTGCACGGAATCAGATTTTCTTGGCTTCATTTGCATCTAAGATGTTAATGGAATTGATCTCTAATGAAATTAAGTAGAAGAATGAGCTAAACAAAAAAAAAAAAAAAAAGCTTTTCCTTGAAATTCCCTGCCTTGTACAATCTGTGCTCAACATTTTATTTATTGGAAAGACATAGATCTTATTATTTACTAAGCTTTGCTTAGTCTGGTACACAAGCCTCTAGTTGTTATAAAGTGGTCACCCATCTAAGTACTGAACAAGCTCATTGCTGCTGAATTTCAGTGAACTGTTGGGAACCAGTGCTTTAAGCCCGACTTGATTCTAAGTCAAGATATAAATATTGTTTTTTTTTTTGTTTTTTTTTGCAAGCTAAGATTACCATCAGTAGTCTTATGCAATGAGGATGATATTCTTCACTATCTACATCTACATACAGTATTATTGAAATTCTTATAACTGTGTATGTAACTGAAACCTTATTAAAAACAATGTCACACTATAGTGAGTTTTTATGAGAGAACTGTACTAAAAAGGTTCTAAGATTAAAGCAATTTCCAGTTCAACTGCCCAGTTGACTGTAGAATATGTTGACTGCATCTCTGCAAACAGTTGTCCTGGATATGGCACTAAACCATCTGATGGTGAGACTCCAGTCCTGGACCTTTGGGTAATGTGGTGTACCCTGTCATTGCCATTATTCCCAGGTCTACTATCACCTAGTGTGTCTCATCTAATCATTTTTCCGACTTGAAACCATTTAACTGTGCGCAAACAAATGACCTCTGGCTCGTGTAAAAATTATTTTATGTACAATCTATGATCTTGCAAGTTGTGTGTGTGTGTGTATATATATATATATATATATATATATATATATATATATATATACATACACACACACAGAGGATTTAGCATCAATTAAATCAAAAGGGTTGATATGCAATAAAAGTCAACCAATCTAGTCCAAATTGCAAGTGAACCTGTGGGGTCTGTGGCCATGCTGAACATTTTTTTAATAATCCAAATGCTTAGTATAATAGAAGAATAAAATGCTAATTAGATTCTTTTTCTTCTTCTTGAGTTGGATAATTCATATCATCAGTGAACATTACTGTAACAATGGAACCCAGTGGTTTCTTGGGTTGTCTAGTATGTTACTAAAATTCTCATTCTGTTCGTGTACCCTCAAATTAGCGTCAAGGCTTGGATCGCTTTGCTTACTCAAGTAGGCAGCTTTCTATTTCCTTGCTCTCTCTCTTTTTTTTTTTTTTTTTTTTTTTTTTTTTTGAGGGTGGGTGGCAAAGTACATCACTGAATTGTTATATTTAGGAAAATCCTTCACAAATGTTTTGGGAAGCCATCTCTAACCACACTGCATTGCTGCAGATAAAAAAAAAACTGAGAATCTTCATATAATGAAGCTAGTGCATCTTTAGTAAAGTTTAAACATGTCCTTGTAGTTGCTTTACATTGATTGACCAGTGTTTCTTTTATAAAATAAATGAGAATTTTTAGATATTAGATGTTTGAAGTGAAATTTTCTTTGATGTTTTATTTTTCCCTTGGATTTTAAAAACTTGCAATTCTGATCAACATTTTATCACTACAAGAAGCAACATTTATCAGGAATGATTTAAATAATCCAAAAATGGCCCCTTGTTAGCTATGTATCTGGAATTGAAGGGAACCTGAAAATGTGTTGAAGATGGCGTTAAAAAATCTTTGTGATTTGTGTGTACAGTACATGTTATATAGTTTGGAATAGCATGATGTTTATTGCCATAGAAAATGGACCCTGAGAACCAAATCTAAATTCTGGTCAAGGTTTATTTGTTTAATGGCATATTAACTTTGTATGGGTTATTTAATGCTGTAATTTGAGTCATTTGTAAAAGTTTGTAATCATAACTACATTTTCAATCTCCCATTACAAATTTTAAAAAATTACATTTTATTTGTCAAGAGAGAAAGTCTTCCTGGCGTAGTGGTTAATATACTGGACTGTAACATTATGGTGGGTTCTAACTCCAGTCATTCTATTACATTCATTTTTAGGGTAGTACCTTTGGGAAAGGCATGAACCCCCTTATTTCTCCAGCTATGGGTTAAATAGTACTACTACTGTTCTACAAGGATGGCTTTAGCATTAAATAACACATAAAGGTTGATATGCCATTAAGGAAGAAACCAGACTACTACTTTGTCTGATCATTTGTTTGCACAGTCATGATATCAAGTATTCCTATAAAATACAAATAATTTGCAAGCAATTATATAGTTTCAAGTTACTAGTCCATGTCTTTTCTCTTGCTGAGTTAGCTGGGGCTATAGAATATGCTGATTTCATTTCTATAGAGGGCTAAGACACCCTCCCCAACAAGTGTCCACTATACTTAACACCATTTAACTGTGTACAAAGAATAAATACCAGTACCTGAAACTGTTAAACTGAATTATTACTATTATATTACAAAACTTGAAAAACCATTGAACTGTGCAGAAAGAAATGAATAATGTTGAAAAGAATTACTTGCATTTGATAGGAATACTAGAAACCATTTAACTGTGTGCAAACAAATGAACTCTAGCTTTCTTAAAAATAATGTGACCTACAGAATATTCACTTACAAATTATATAGTATGTATAAACAGGTTTTGGCATTAAATAACCCATAAGGATTGATATACAATAAAACAATCAAATCAGTGTCTTTTCTTCCCACCTTCACAGATGGGTAAGATAGTAAGGTAGGATCTTTAGCCTTGGTTAATAAGATAAAACAAAAAAAAATAGAGCTGGACTAAGATGCTTTGATGTTTCCCAACTCATTTTGACAACTCTTTCAGTGACCCTGATCCTAAGTTGTATATTACGTTGACATTCCTTACATGAACCACATTTGTAGAGGGGAGATATGTTGTATGGGCAACTGCCGGTCTTCTATACAATCTTACTCAAGTAGTCTGATGTTCAAACTTGTTCTAGCAGTTCCTGCAACGACACCAATACCAAATTTGTGTGGCACCTTTTTGTCCCCTCAGACAACACAGTGGTTGTGTAGAGGGAAGACCTGCCACAGGGGTAACTTCTCAACAACCCAGCCCAGGCCTTTGCCAAGATTCAGGTGCAAATCTGTAGTTTTTTGACACTGATGTATGACATAAAAAAAAAGAAATACCTCTATGATTCCCTCCCACATGATATTTTAACAAGTAATGTTTCTTTAATTTCAAAAACGAGCAGCCACAGGCATAGGCCTCTATGTTAATGCACACAAAACGGAATATATATGCTATAATCAAACGGGGGACATCTCCACTCTAGAAGGAACCCCTCTTAAACTAGTAGACAAATTCACTTACCTAGGAAGCAGCGTTGAATCAACCGAAAAGGACATCGAAACGAGGTTAAAAAAAAGCATGGACAGCTATCAATAGGCTATCGATTATATGGAAATCAGACCTAACCGATAAAATGAAACTTTGGCACTACATGGACGTTAACAAAACGGCTAGAGAAGAAGCTAGACGGCAATTACCCAAGAATGCTGCATGCAATCTTGAACAAGTCCTGGCGGCAACACCCCACAAGACATCAACTGTACGGCCACCTGCCTCCTATCACGAAAACTATTCAAGTTAGATGAACCAGACATGCAGGACACTGCTGGAGAAGCAGGGACGAACTCATAAGAGATGTACTCTTATGGACCCCCACACATGGCCGTGCAAAAGCAGGACGACCAGCACGAACATACATTCAGCAGCTATGTGAGTATACGGGATGTTGTCCTGAGGACCTGCCTAGTGCGATGAACGATAGGGAGGAGTGGCGAGAGAGAGTCAGGGATATCCATGCTACCAGCGCGACATGATGATGATGAATTTCAAAAATATGTAAAAAAATTAAATTTTGATTCTCATTGCATCGACATGTACTACTGTTCCCTTGAGGGATAAAACCCTCCACAAGTCACTAGGTTTTCTAGTATTCTTTATTGTGGAGTAACAACTCTTAATTTTTTTCTTGATATGCTAGGAATGCTCAACTTTTTCAACACAAAATTCTGGAGGGTCTAAAGCAGCAATCTTAAAGACAGAATAAAAAAACATCTAAATTCACAATTTAACTGTAATTTATTAATGAATCATTTGGTGTTGTTTGCAATCACAAGAAGACGTAATATCTGGGTTAAATAAAGATGTTGTCAGTAAAAGCACATCAGACAAGTGATGATTTGACAGTTGTAAATGCAGCTTACTCTTGGCATACCTTATTTTGGAGAACGACTGTTCAAAGAAATATGCAGTGCCAAACATGTTCACTACTTAATGGGGGGTGAGTGATAAGGTAGGAAAATCATCCACATGGAAGCATGTGGCTCTTACAGAAATCAAGGATGTGACCAGCAAGAAATATGCAGTGCCAAACATGTTCACTACTTAAGTGTGGGGGGTGATAAAGTTAGAAAATCATCCACATGGAAGCATGTGGCTCTTATAGAAATCAAGGATGTGACCAGCAAGAAACTTGGATTTGAAATTGTCTGAACTTTGAGGTCAATGAGTTTTCATGATGCATAAATATATTCTCTGTCTCTCTGTATCTATCTCTGTCTCTGTCTCTCTCTCTCTCATCTCCTCCAGATGACCTATCAACCTGCACCTTCGGTTTTCGATAATAATATTGAAACCTCAGCATTTTGCAATTCTGGTATATTAAGAATTTGTATGACTAAAGTGACATTCACTGTAAACCAAAATAGATATCAATCTGTGGCAAATTGAACTGAAACCTGCCTTATTCTCAAAATCAGAATCTGCTCTTTAAAAAAAAAAAATCTCGTATATGATGTGCTGCTTTTTACCCACTGACTCTTAACTACAAATATAAAAGAGGATTTTTAATCGAAGGTCCTTAAAAAAAAATCTCAAAATTCGTGATCTTAATTTTCAATTAACAGAAACGGTCGTGCAACTGGAAATGTAAAACATGTTGTTTGCGCGCGAAATCCAAGTCAGCAGTAATCTAAGTTATTTCTCGATGTAAACTACATTCCTGCCTTTCATGTACATTGTTGTCGTGGAGGGGGGGAATGTGTGTGTGGGGGAGACTGCTGTCGTTGTCGGGACAACGTTCGTTTGTTAGTCAATCTAAGTGGATGATAATTCAATAGAAAACAAAAATCCATTCCCAACTGGTGAGTCATCAGGGCCGTGTCAGTGGGTGGGGATTGTTGGTGGGAGTAAATGTGTGTCAGGGTGGGGTGCAGAGGCGACTGTGAATTGAAATTCTGCTTTACGACAACAAATATGACCTGATTTCGTTATGTACACATTCCCCAACCCCCACCTTTATTGTATATAAAGGAATGTCTTTTTTGACTCTTACAGTTCTTCATCCCTGACTTTTCTGCAGGAAAATAAGATGCAGCTGAGTCTAAATCGAACACTCTGTACTTGGATCCACTTTTTCTTTGTACGGATGTCCATTTACATAAAAAAAAAGTTTAACCTAATAGCAATTGTTTTCGTGCTTGTTATTTAAAAAATCTAATAATTCAATTTTATTATATTTGAATATTGCTCTAACACAACAAAATAGCACTTTTGTTATTGCAATAACGTTAAAATGATTTAATTGTGAATAAAGCAATTTACAATCTAATTTGTAAATTGATAATAGAAGTTTCAGCTGTGACGAGCAGTTTCATGCCTTAAAAATAACAATCATCAAACAGGTTTTAGGAAGTAATATTTTTTTTTTTTTTTTTTTGTATTAGGGAAGTAATTGTTTTAGTTTTTATATTGCTTTGCTTTCTGACATCTGAGTATAAAAAAAATTTTACCTTAAAAAAAAAAAATCTAATTTGATTTTTAATATATTTGCATATTGCCATAACACAGCAAAAATGGCATATCATAGCGCAATTTTTGCTTTCGCAATAAAGTTAAAATGGTGTAATTGTGAAAAGCAGCTGTCCATGATGATATTGATACATCTATTTAGGTAGGAGTGAAGAATTCAAATTAGCATTTTATAGTTAACAGCTATCCATAATGATATTGATTGTTCTGTTTAAGGAGTGATGCATTCTAATTTCATAGTTGTTATATCGATAATTCAAATGATGAAACAATTAAGGTTTGCATATTCGTGGATAACACGAAATTATCATTGTGTTGCAAATTGAACTGGAAATTGCTTTATCCTTTTGAGCATTTTAAGTACTATTCTAATAAAATGATTGCTACGGTGTACTGTTCTGGCAGGGTTATGATTATGTAGCAGAAAGAATTTCAAAATTATTATTTAGTGCAGGAATTGCTTTGACCGTTGGAGTTTGTGCAACTCACAGCACAAAGGAAAACTTTGTCTCAAGCTGCCATTAAAGCTTCCCCTTTTGAAAACTATCAATATCTTTGTCATCGCCTTCATTATTTATTTTCTTTCTTTTAATATAACAAGATGCAACAGAACTCTACAACCTCAATTGCCATTTATGTTTAAATGGTAATATTATCTGCCCACCTGTTCTACTTATATACATATGAGATCGAGACGCTTGTGGTAAAATGGGTTGGAGGAAATGGACACGGCAGTCAGTCAAAATCCTCTGAATGTGGCGGTTTTTATTTCACATAGCATTAATACCCCTAGGGAAAGGCATGAATCTGATTCTTCTACCAGCTCTTGGTAAATAGTTGGGCAGACTGAGCCTTTTAACCTTGGTATGGTAATCAATCGAGGAGAAGGAAAACTCTGAACTCAAACCCATGAAACTCTGCATAAAAAGTGTGGAGGAGTTGGTAAATCTATGCATACTGTTTCATGCCTTAAAAACCCAATAATCATCAGGCCAGAGTTTTTATACCCAGTCATGATTTGCAGAATTGGAACAGTCTATCCCTGTGGTTTAAAAAAAAAAAAAAAAAAAGTTTCACTTTTTTACCTTAAAAAAAAAAAAGATCCAGTCATGATTTACAGAATTGGAACAGTCTATCCCTGTGGTTTTAAAAAAAAAAAAAAAATAAGTTTCACTTTGAGATTCTGTGTGTACTCTTGAGTCAGACATGAAACACCTGAAGAAGGCTGAAGGACATATCGGCCAAAACATTAAGTATAACAATAAAAATGAGGTCAAGAGTCCAAATATTTTAAGTGATGAAAATCCTCAAGCTTCAGCTTAGAAATTTAGACAAATAATGTACATAGTAGATGTGACCAAAAACGTATCCAGACGGAATTTGATTTGAAGACAACTGAGCAACACGTATATTAAAAAATGTGACATCTAGATATTTGATATTTTTTTAAATTAGTTTTTGGCTAAACACAAAATTGCACAAGTGTAGCATACTAACCACCGCAACTTATTTCCTAAACGGAAAATGAATCTCGAGAAAATTCGACAACATGGAGGACATAAAAAGAAATATCACAGCACAGCTTTGCACCATATCAAATGAGGAATTTCGGGGGGTGCTTTGACTAATAGAAAACTCGCCAAAACAAGTGTTGAATGCCGAGGCGACGATTTTGAAGATAATTACCATTTCATTGATTTTTGTTTGATAAGGACATCTTGATACTTTTTGAACATACCAAAGATAAACTGGAATTAGACATATTCAGATTCACTCATTTTATAAACAGAATACGCTTAATGGCTTTCGAATAATAATGAAAAAAGGTATTTCTTTCATGCAAAATATAAAAGTTGTGATTAAACATGCTTTCCTAGCCCCTTTGGCTAAGGCTGTAGAATACATCGACAGCATCATTGCAGAGAGATAAGACCCTCTCCACACGAGTGTCTTGGATATGGCACTGAACAATCTGATGGTAAGGCTCTAGTAATGCTGGAACGTTGGGGATTGCTGAGTACCCCTTCATTGCCTTTGCTCCCAGGTCCACTTTGGCCTAGAGTGGTAGCACCTGATAGGATAATATCTATGGGTCAAATAGAACTGTTTGACATTTAGACTGTGTGCAAACAAATGACTTATGCTAAACTGAATTGTTTGAAATAGAACTGTTTGATTATTTAGCCGATAGTAAACAAATTGATGTTGTATTGCCAGTGATACATAGCAATACTTGGAACCATTTAACTGTGTGCAAGAAAAAAAAAAGCTCAGACTCATTTAAAAATATTCTAAATAAAATGTTTACAAATCATTTATGTATAAAGAGGGTTTATCATTAAAAAAAACTTAGAATGCCATAAAACCAAACCAAACAAATGATTGATGCTAAATTGAATTGTTTGAAATAGAACTGTTTGATCATTTAACTGTGTGTAAATAAATGACTGATGTTTAATTGAATTGTTAGTGATACATAGCAATACTTGGAACCATTTAACTTTTTTGACTTATGCTAAATTGAAATGTTAGAAATAGAACTGTTTGATCATTTAACTGTGTGTAAATAAATGACTGATTTTTAATTAAATTGTTAGTGATACATAGCAATAGTTAGCACCATTTAACTGTGTGCAAACGAATGAGTAATGTTGAATAGAATGATTAGTGTTAAGTAGCAATACTTGTAACCACTTCACAAACCAATGATTAATATTGAATAGAATTATTAGTGTTAGATATCAATAATTGAAACCATTTAACTGAGTAGAAACAATAGCAATACTTGTGTGTAAACAAATTAGTTGTAACTCATTTCAAAATGAAATTACCAACAATCTCGTCTCTTACATATTGTGTATCTCTATTTAAATTTGTATAAACAAATGACTGATGTTAAATTGCTGCTGTTATATTGCAGTAGTTGAAACCATTTAACTGCGTGCAAATATATGATTAAAAGAAAGTAGAATTATTCATATTAGATAGAAATACTTGAAACTAACTGCATGCAAAAAAAAATGAGCTCAGGCTCATTTAAAAATGTTATCAACAAAATGTGTTTACAAATCCTATATATTTAATATATATGTATAAAGGGGATTTGACATTAAATAACCTACAATAGTTATGTCATAAAACCATGCCAAACCAAATCCTATATATTTAATATATATGTATAAAGAGGATTTGGCATTGAATAACTAACAATGGTTGATGTCTCATAAAACCCAACCTAACCATACTTAATTTTGCTTTCTTATTCTGTTGATGGGTTGTAAAATATGCTGACTGTATCTGTTTGAAACAGGTTAGACCCCCCCCCCAAATGTGTGTGTCCATGGCATGATACTAAATGGTATCTGATGGTGAGGCTCTAGTTTTGGAGATCTGAAGAGTGTAGAGTTGTCCGTTCCTTACTAAGAATCTCCTTTTCACTCTGACCTGAAGTGGTTGGATTGGTTAGGCTCCCGGCTATGGGTCAAATAGATCAGTTTGAAAATGATTTCTATTCCAGAGGACTGCGTGAAAAAAAAAAACAACACTTAAGAAACAACTACACAAAAAATGTAAATATGAAAGTGCAATGAATGTGATTCCCTAACCTCTTGGCATAAAATAACCCTGGACGTGTTATCATCCTACTGAAATCAGTCATCTCTTTCATCACCTTTAAAATATTTTTGATTGTTTTAAGGTATGGCGTTGGGAGTAAGACACGTAGTGCTTCTTGATAATTTCTTTTGTGTTGGACATTTTTGGAATTCTGGAAACAATTCCCCTGAAACCAGTAAAGGTGTCTAATTTTCTACGAGTTTGAAATTTCTTTTCATTGTTTGCGATTGGGAACATTCTTTCATTTTTCAGTTGCTGCAATATTTGACTTTTCTTTCTTTTTTTAGAATGGAATTACCAACTTCTGTCTATTGGTAGAACCTGCTTAGATTGTTTCTTTCACCATTTTAAAAAAGAAAAAGCTTCTCTCTCCAATCTCCACATAGTATCACCCATAAGTAGCAATTTTCAGACACTGATGATGATATACACATATCATCTCCTCCCTCTTCACAAAAGCAGGGTGTGACACAAGGTCAATTTTTTAGTGGAGTTTAACTGGTTTGAAGTCAGTTTTTCTTCTCCTAGACTGGTTGCCATACCAAGGTTAAAGAACCCAGTTTGCCCTACTATTTATTCATAGTTGAGGGAGGAATAATTGGATGAATTCTTTTCCCAAGGGTATTAGTGCTATGTGAAATGCAAACAACATCGTTTAGGGTTTGAACTCGGATTGTAGTGTCCATTTCCAACGATATATATATATATATATATATATATATATATATATATATATATATATATAAATAAAAGCTGCTAACAAATTTTGTCTAATTGCTGTCAGTTGTGGTTAAAAAAACAGTGACTGCATCTTTGGCAAAGGAGTAAACCCCTACTTCATAGGTATATCCTGAGTATGGTACCAAACTGCATCGAGTGGTGAGGCATCAGTCCTGCATCTCTGGGGTAAACGTGGGTACCCACATTAATTTAGTCTATCAAAAGTTAAATTCATATGAATGGAAGTATGAATTTGTTTATTACGCTACAAGCTCTTAAATAAAGCTACTTGAAAACAAAAAAAATCTTGGTCCTTTGTGACATCAGCACATATGTCACCACATTCTGTTTAGGGACCATCACTTCAAATAACTTTTTACATGGGTATTTAAGGTCTTCCTACAATACTTTGATAAAAAGAAATCTAAGCGTTTTCCTTTCGATTAGTTCTGGCTTCACTTTTTCTTTTTTTTTTTTTTGTTTCATTAACCAAACAAAGAAAAGAGGAGTAGAAGAATTTGGTATGGTGGGGTGCTTCCCCCACCTCATTTATCTGATGTATTGAGATTTGTGTGTATGGGGAAAGAAGTGAAAGAAGGACGCCCCCCCCCTCTAAAAAAATCGTGGAAAAGATAAGAATAACGTGCAATTCGATTATATTGATTAACACTTGATGTGTTTTACTATTTTCTTAATACTTCAATTTCTTTCTTTTTTTTTCTTCATTTAACACACACTAATGTTAATGCTTCTTCGGAGAATCTTTCCTACTTTTTGTTTTTGTTCCGTCCCTCCTGTATTTTTTTTTTCTTTCCATGTTGGAATATGTGCATTCACAATGTCTTCTGTTTATCTTTTCTTTTTTTTTTTCCCTTTTTTCACTTCATTGCCAGTTTTAAAAAAAAGCCTACCCTCTATTCTCCCTCATAATATGAGCTATAAACAAGTACACACATAGCAATCGAAACGGATGTCATTAGATATCATTACCAAACTCTAAAGTATTGAAAATCTATAAAAAATAAATGAAAAAATAAAAATATGTAACAGTCTCAAACCAAATTCACTTCCTTATATCATACAATGACTGATGTTTATACAGCAGCATTGCTTCCAACAAAGCCTTCATAAGATGACGACTCTGGGCTCAGGCATAGTTTTGGGACCGAAGCATCATTACCCTCTGACCCAGAGTGCCCCAGCAGTAACTCACAATACCACCAGACTTAATTCAAGGTATATATATGTCTACTTTAGGGAGGGTGCATGTATATATGCACACATGTGTGTGGTGTTAAATTTATGTAAATTTATTTTTGTTGCTATTGAATATTTGTTGTTTACATAGAAATAAAAAGAAGGCATTAGTTTTGAAGCACATTTCACCCTTTCTCTCTCATATATATATATATATATATATATATATGAAAGAAAGATGAAGAAAAGTAATGAGACAAAAAATATTTCCTTTATAGGTTCAACAAATGAATATGCTACGTCGGCAGTTCAATTTTAGTCTGTTTTAAAAACTTTAAGAAACCTTTCTTCTCAATAGCTTTTTTCTGACAATGACATAAGGTCGAAATTAATTTACAGTAAAAAAAAAAAAAAAAAAATGGGAAATATTCCGATTTGCCAATCACATTTTTCTTTTATTTCTTTAGTGTTGGTGGGGAGTCCTGTGATGTAGCCGCTAAATGCCAGACTGCAGACTCGAAGCAATTAAGTTTGAACACTATCGGTTAATATAGTATCATTACTGTTCTTCTACAAGGAGTGTCTTGGAATTGAATAACATATGATGATTTGATATACTGTTAGATAAAAATGAACCAACCAACTTTTGTCTCTCTTATATATATATATATATATATATATATAGTCATCCACAGACAGATCTGTTTCGTTCTATCAGAACTCATCAGTGTGGCTAGACAGTATCTTCCCGTAGCTGGGATCGAAACCCGGTTGACTCAAACGTCAAACCAAAGCTTCTAACCATTCAGCCAACGAGGAGATATTAGCTGCGAAGTAAATTTTAAACGGTTATGAATCACAATTATAATTGTTTACATACATCCGTTCAACGGCTACCGAGACCTCAATTCATATACAAAGAGGCTTGCAATAGACGCTAATGGCAATACGATTACTTCTTTGTCAGAGAACTCAACCCCACGGGGGTAGGGGAGTATATATATCTCTATAGTAATCCACAGACAGATCTTTCGTTCTATCAGAACTCATCAGTGTGGCTAGACAGTATCTTCCCGTAGCTGGGATCGAAACCCGGTTGACTCATATATATATCTATTTAATAGCATGGCTGCTTATCTGTGACCACTAGTTCTATGCTATCTTTATACAGCAATCATCAGGTAGAAAAAGCTTTTTCTGTCTGATGATTGTCATAAAAATGGGATGAAGCCAGTAGTCACAGATAAGTAACCATGCTATTAAATATATAAAAAAACTAATATTTATTTATTTATTACTATTATATAATAGCTGTATCACAGATATTAAGTAGTCTCCAAATCATACCACATTTGGTCTGGCACTAATCCCCCAAGTGAGATAGTGACAACCATATACTGTTGTGGTGTGTGTGTGTGTGTATATATATATATATATATATATATATATATATATATATATATATATATATATATACACACACACACACAGTTTTGATAAGTTATTCTAAGTGAAAGATACCAGGATTTCATCATCAACCTTGACGACATGAAAACTCTGTAATCTAAAATATGAAAATGTAAAAGTTTAAGGCTAACTTCACCCTGTATTTATGCAATTTTGATTTTTGTTTATTGAGTTTCAGTGCCATTAAATTTGGTGATAAGTATTATCTAATAATATCTGTTTTAATTGTATAGTGTTCCACTAGAAATAATAAAATCTTGGCATCTTTGGTTTTGACGGAAATTAACTTTGTAGATAGAAAGTGTTAAGTGTTCTTCTTGTGGTTGGTGCTATATATAATTGTGTCCCAAAAGTCACTTAGGTTTTGGAAAAAATGAATATCTTGACACCACGAGAACGTGTCAGC
Source organism: Sepioteuthis lessoniana (assembly GCA_963585895.1). Lineage (NCBI taxonomy): Eukaryota > Metazoa > Mollusca > Cephalopoda > Myopsida > Loliginidae > Sepioteuthis > Sepioteuthis lessoniana. Next base: position 261,407 of record CAUZXS010005886.1, read on the forward strand.
AACAGAATGTTTCATAATTAGAACAAGTTGATTTTCAATTTGCTAATTTACTTTTTAGTATAAATATAATTGTAAATAATTAACAAACAGTAACATTGTTCAATTACTAAATCCCAAAGTGCCTTTTGGGGCACTATATATATATATATATATATATATATATATATATATATATATATATATATATGTATATGTTTTTATACTCTCTTCACATTAAATTCTACCCCTCTTGATACAAAAATTGTTTTTCTACTTCCTGTGCTTATTCTGGTTGGAGTTCTGCCTTAGGAAACTCCAATTTGTCAACAGTAACAATAGTTATAGCAGCTAAACAAGAGTAGAATATTCCTTTCCTTTTACTGTTCTGATCAGGTGTTCATGCAGTTACCTTGCTTCAAAGGACAGGTAATTGGAAAGACTATTTTCATGCCTTTTCCAAAGAATCATTGACAAGAGAATGTGGGGGGGGGGTCAATGCGATTTTCTTATAGAAAAACTGAAGGAGGAAAGAGAAAGAAAATAACACGCGAGTGCTGGAAAAATAAAAAGCATATATATATATATATATATATATATATATATGCACACGTACGTTTATAATATATCGTAAAAAGTTTGAACTTGTTGTGTTACAGTGTACACTTTCGGATTCATACCCTTGGAAAAGGCATGAACACACTTATTTCCCAGCTCTGTGTTAAATAGTACCTCTATTATTCTTCTACAAGGTTGGCTTTGGAATTAAATAACCCATGAAGGTTGATATGTAAAGCCATATTGAGCTTCAGGGGTTATTTAATGCCAAAGAACAAAAACAAAACAAAACTGAAGAAATGTAGAACAGCTACAGTCCAAACTGGAAATCTCTCATATAGCTGGGAAAACACTTTAACTCAAATTTTCACTGCAACGAGGGTTGGGAATTTTTTTTTTTTTTTTTGCAGTTAACTATTAATTGGTCAGTGGGTAGTAAGACAACTAATGACAGAATTTTATTTTTATTTTTAAGAACATTAGGAGCTGGTTGGTCTGAGGAAGTGTATTCATGACTTGACAACATGACAGTAAATGCTCAGAATTTCATCTTAGGATGTGACATCATTTTGATAAGACGATGAACATTGGAATTGGTAATATTAGCAAAACTTTCTTTCTTAGGATGAAAAAAAGGTTTTACAAAAATGAGCTTGACATGATAAACACATACTTACATGTATATATTTACCTTGACATATACACATTTAGACGAACCAGACATGCAGGACACTGCTGGAGAAGCAAGGACGAACTCATCAGTGATGTGCTCCTGTGGACCCTTGCATATGGCCAAGCAAAAGCAGGATGACCAGCTTGAACATACCTGCAGCAGCTATGTGAGGATACGGGATGTAGCCCTGAGGACCTGCCAGAAGCGATGAATGATAGGGAGAAGTGGCGAGAGAGGGTCAGAGATATCCGTGCTAGCGGCATGACATGAGATATATATATATATATATATATATATATATATATATAAAAACACAGATGAATATATTTACATAGAAATACACACATACATATTTATGTTTACCTCCATTTATTTATATATAAATATATATATATATATATATATATATATATATATATATATATATATATATATATATATTCTAAAATAAGGTTCACAAAGAAATTTGTATTTTTTTTGAATTTATTTACTTTGTTCTTACATACGTGTTATATATGTGTATGTTTCCAGCTTGTTGCTTTCGTCAGAAAACATATGTGGCACAAGGCCTTGTTAATGAGACTTAAACTGGAAAAAAGAGTGAGCTCAAGTCTCATTGAGTACCCCATTAACAAGGCCTTGTGCCACACATGTTCTCTGACGAAAGCAACAAGCTGGAAACATAACACGTATGTAAGAACAAAACAAATAAATTAAGAAAAATACAAATCTCCTCGTGGACCTTATTTTAAAATATATTTTTATTCTTTCTTTGGACCTACAACAACCATCTTTCTATATATATATATATATATATATGAATATATTTGTTTATACATAATTAAATGTTTTTATATATATATATATGTGTGTGTGTGTGTGTTTGCAAGTACTCAACAGCAGAGTTATGTAATTCAGAAAAAATATCAAATTAGGAATAAGATGTTCATTACTTTGTTTTATGTGGTATACACCATTAACAGAGGAAAGTGTGTGTATATATATATATATATATATATATGTTTTTATCTATATAAATATATACATATATTTGAGTTTACATTTATATATAAATATATCAGAGAGAGACATTTGGTAACCAGGACAGGTGAGAGAGAGAGAGCAGGCATATATACCAAGACACTTACTAAGTTTCAAAATAGTTGACTTACAACCTATTCGAAGGTCACGTTTATTTGCACGCAGCAGACTTTTAGGAAGATAATGAACTTCTTAGTGCGTTTTTGTGGAAGGTTGCAGAAAATGTCATTATTATAAACGTACGTGTGCATATATATATATATATATATATATATATATATATATATATATATATATGCTTTTTATTTTTCCAGCACTCGCGTGTTATTTTCTTTCTCTTTCCTCCTTCAGTTTTTCTATAAGAAAATCGCATTGATTTTCCCAAGAAGGAAAAAATCTTTCATAGAATTTGGAAAAAGAGTTCCTTGTGATTTCTCTGTCTTTAGTGCCATTTCTGTGTTTTTGTCAGCGTACAAAAAGCCGTAGATGCAAGGTGCGCTCTGAGATCTTCGCAGTCATCGCACTTGGTTCATTTTAATTTCAAGCAAACAAAAAAAAAACGGTGGAAGATCTTGGCATTGGCTCATATCTAAAGGTAACTGTAGACACTGGGAAAAAATTCTTTTTTTTTTTTTTTTTTTTGCCAGGTAACTTCTGAACCTTCAGCCTACCCGTATTACTCATTACTCTTTGTTTTTCATTAAGTCTACTGCTCCATGACTGTAAAGCGATTGAGCAGAAAGTCATTTTTAATGTTGCTTATGGGTAAAAGTATTATTTCTGCTAGCTACTTTCTGACAGTTTATTATTTAGGGTCGGGTAGAAAGCTGAGTGTTCTCCTGGTTGACCTTGGGTATTTCAATGTTGAGGGTGGGTGTGTTTTTGATTGCTATATTTTTTCTCATGAATAAATACCATCAGTTTTGTTCCTTTTGGTGTGCCCCTCTTGGGCTGCAATTTTGTTTTGACAGTTCCAACTGAGTGAGTATTCTAAAAAGGTGACTTTTTTCATGTAATCTTTTCTCAAACTATTTAAGGTTCCCAAGAGATTTTTTTAAAATATATTTTTTTAATGACTTGTCTGTTCGATGTAATATCTAGAAGACTTAAAAAAAGAAAAAAGAAACAAACTCACAAAAAAAAAAAAAAATGATATTCATTGAAACAAAGCTGTTTCTAATGATTTTTTTTTGCATATGTCTAGACATGATTTTTGTATCTACCTAAAGAGTGTAAGCTAACATTTGATAAAAGGTGAATATTAAATAGATACTTCGTTTCAAACACGTAGACGCCATTTTGTTACTGGTGATTGCAGAGCTACATGTACAGAAATTTCAAATTAATTGGTCAACATAAATTCTGCAATACTTACTTCAATACTTGTACAGAATAACCTGCTGATGAAAATTTCTGTTAATTTTGAGGTAATGTAATATATATACATATATATATATATATATATATATATATATGTTTGTCATTTGTTTTTTTTAGTTCCAAAATTACAACTTGAAACATTATTAGTTAAGGTAAGGAATGAAGGACTATAGAAATATAGCCAAATTGTAATTTTGTAACCTGGGTACTGAAAAAATGCAAATGATTGAAACTTGCTTTTATCTGGATTGTGATATAAGTATTATATATATGGTGGATTTGATTTGAACAAATCCTGGAAGCAGCATCCCACAAATAAGCAGCTGTATGGCCACTTACCTCCTATCTCACAATCCTAGTAAAATGAACAAGACTTGCTGAGCAGTATTGGAAAAGTAAGGACAAAGCGATAAGCAACATTCTCTTATGGACTCCTTCACATGGACACACCAGAGTTGGTCAACCACCAAGGAATTGCATACATCAGCTCTGTGTGAACACTGGATGCAGTCTAGAAGACTTTTCAGGAGCAATGATTGATAAGAACAGATGGCAAATCCATGCCATCAGCATGACTTGATGTGTGTGTGTGTGTGTATATATATATATATATATATATATATATATACACACACACACACACACACACACACACATATGTGCCTACATATGCACTTTTTGTGATTAGTGCTATTATTCCAGGGCTGATATGAAACATAAAGCATTCAAATTTTGAAGTCCATGGCTGAAAGTTTCATATGGATCACGTGATCATCACATGGAAATGTGATAAATAACCAATTAAATCTGATATGAGGTATATGTCGCAAAGCAAGATGTTTGTTTGTGTGTGTGAGATATATATATATATATATATATATATATATATATATATATAAAAAAAATGGTATGTTTATTTTTATAGGAAATGAACATGGTAACCAAAGTTCAAATCCTGAAGGAGAAAGTTATGAGTCCAACTATTCTATCTCTAAGTAAGTAGGGTAGATTTTGTTCTTGAACCTTGATATGACAATCAGCCTTGGAGAAGGAAAACTCTGAATTCAGACCCGTTAAAGTTTGCTTAAACATTGACCTTTTGCCACATCTTGCTTGGGTGGAGGGCTTGGTTCAATGCATATGCTCTCTTGTTGGTAGTGAGCATTCGTCAGTATTAATCAATATAACAAACTATATTATTGATATTGGTTTAGTGGTTACAGTGTTTGCTAATGGCCCGGGAAACTGGGTTTCAATCCCAGGTCGAGTCACACGAGAAACGTGAAAAGTGCTATTTGATGCTGCCTTGCTCAAAACTCGGCATTATAAGGTACGGATCAAGAGTAAAGTGAAGCAATATAGGGATAGGTGTAGCATTGATTCCTTTGCCTTGGTGTAGTAGCTAATGAAAAGGGAGCCCTCCAGTTGCCCTTGACTATGGTCGCCAACTTTACTTAGATTATTGATATTAATATACTGTCTCTTGGAAACTGGTGGAGCTCTCTTGCTTTATTTAAACACTAAGATGCTATTCTAACTACATTATTAAAATATATAAACAGATAGGCAGTATTTCTCATAAGTATTTGAACAAACAGACATTTTGTTAAAAATCATTTTTTTCTAAGATTTAGAACAAACCAGAACCTTTTGCCAAGATTAAATTTTGTTGCAATCAATAATAAGTTTTGTGGTTTTGAATATTAAATTTCTGGGAAAAATGCTTTTTTAAAATTTCTTTCTATTCTTCTAAAATCTTGGTCAGAATCAATCTAAGTGATTGAAAAAATGAACCTCTCCTTGCTATTTGAAATGATTGCCGAACAAAGAAGTTAATTTAACTCCCTACTCAACTGCTTAAAATCCTTAATTGACCTGGCAATCTTCAAGCAATAAAAACAAAAATCAAAAGATCTTAGACCAGCTGTCTTTGATAACTGTTAAAGTTTTTGATGATATGTTTCAATGCTTAACTTTAATTGTCTTGAAAACCTCTTAGAAAACTATCTTTACTGATTGGGCTGTCTATAACTATACCTTTGAGGACAATAAAGACGTTTAAATACAAGTTGACAAAATGACAATTGAATCCTTTTTGAAACAGTGACAAATGGAGAGGATTGACTAAAGTGTCAGATTGCAGCCTCTAATTAAGCAAGTTCAAACTCCAGTCACACTGTCCAGTCAGCTGCAACTCTGCAGAGGGGTAAGACCCCCCCCCAGCAACGGGTGTCCTGGATATAACACTAAACAATCTGATGGTGAGGTTCCGGTAATGCTGGAGCTTTGGCGAATGTAGAGTACCCTTTCATTACCATTGCTCTCAGGTCCATTCTGACCCAGAGTGGTAGCACCTGATAAGGTCCTATTTATGGGTCAAATAGAACGAAACTGTACTTATACTAAACTGCATTGCTTAAAAAAGAACTGTTTTGACATTTAAACTGTACTTATGCTATTCTGAATTGTTTGAAATGGAACTGTTTTATGTATGCTAAACTGAATTGTTTGAAATAGAACAGTATTGTGTTAGTATAGCATTTATTCTAAGGTTAACAGCAACAAATAAATGAATTAATACTTCGTTTAACTCTAACAATTTATTAACCAAGACGTGAAACAATGAATAACAATATACAGTCCTCCCTGTGTATAAAGTTAAGTTTAAGGGACTTACCGGCACGCTGAAGAAGGTATCTGGTATCTTAGGGTTGTCTTTCTTAGAGCTTTTAATGTCCCCACCTCATGGAACGTCTGGTGGAATCTGACTGGATTGTTGGATTTTTGTGCCAAGACTTCTGGGCTCATCACATGATTAGTATATCCAATCACAGTGAGCCTCTCACTCACTCACTCCATATATAGGAATTACCATTTTACTAACCCAACCACAGTTTTGACATTTGAATGTATGTAAACAAAAAACAATACTAATACTAAACTGAATAGCTTGAAATAGAAATGTTTTTGACAAACTGAATTGTTTGGTTGATATGCCATAAAACCCAAGAAAAATAAACAAATCCAGCCATACAATGAAATTCACGGGCAGTTTGCTCAAATATCCTGGCTTGTCAACGATTCTAACTTGCCAGTGATAAGTTTCTTTGATATCTGGTAATGAAGCAGAATGCAGGGAAAATGGACTCCTGCCCTTCGACTATGAAAACACCTTGATTCTAATCCCTTAATGCATTTACATCTGTGAATAACTTCCTCTCATGAGTATTTAGACACATTCAAAGCTATTTCCTGATGCATAATCAGTTATCTCACAGACCATTATGAGAGTGTTTTCTATTTTAATCATACTGTGTGTGTGATATATGCATGAAAATGGAAAAAGTTTGCATGAAACATCGTCAATGCTATCATGGTAGAGTAAGTGTTAAAGTTTAAAAAGTTTTATTCCTGAACACTAAAAGTTACATACGTTGTGCACGATCATCAGACAGAAGGCAAGAAGCAAATATTATTGATGTAGACATTTCTTGCAAATACACTTGCTCAAGCCGAATCTCTACTTTATAGCCGGGAACAGGCTGCAAGAGGCATTGGTCTCAACATTAAATTGGATAAAACCGTTCATTCTTTTGTCAAAATTGTGCCATCTCATTCAATGGCAAGCCTCTGAAATCAGTAGGCCAATTTACATACCTCAGTAGCAATATCTCATCTACTGAAAGTGATGTCAACATGTGTGTGGGTAAAACATGGACAGGTTATTGAGCATATAGAAATATGATCTCTCTGATAAATTAAAACAGGAATTCTTTCAAATTGTAGCCATGTCAGTCCTACTATTTGGCTGGACCATGTGGACTAAAAAAATACCTTGAGAAAAAGCAAGATAAAAACCACACAAGGTTACTGCGTGCTGTTTGAACAAATCCTGGAAGCAGCTCCCACAAACAACATCTGTATGGCCACTTACAAGCCATCCAAATAAGAAAAGCAAGGATAAACCTATAAGACATTTTCCTATGGACTCCTACACATGGACACACCAGTGTGGGTTGACCATCAAAAACTTATATTGATCATCTCTGTGTAGACATTGATGGCCTTCTTGAGGAATTTGCAAAATTGATGGCTGATAGGGACATATGCTGAGAGAGTCAAGATAGACGCTGCTATTGGTGTACTTTGATGATCTCTCCCTCTCTCTCATATATATATATATATATAATGTCCTCTCTTGATGTATTGAGGACCTAAGAGTTCAGTTAAAGATATGAACTGTTTGACTACCTATGCAGGTGATTTGTTTATAGTGGTGAAGGTTTGTTTAGAACCAGGCACATTTCTTGGATAAGCTGATGACAGAAGAATGGTGCACCAATTTGCAACAGAATCTCTTGAACACCCTTCAGGTTTTGAATTAGGTTTTTCTTCTCTTAGATTAGTTGCCCCCTCTAAATCTAGAGTGAATCTATCCTACTATGTTATCCATAGCTAGAGTTATTTATATAGTCTTTGCATGTATACTTTTCTATGGATATGGATCTCCAATCCCTCCATACAAGCAGGATGTGACACAAGGTCAATTTTTAAGTGGAGTTTAACAGGTTTAAGTTCTGCTTTCCTTCTCCTAGGCCAGTTGCCCTACCAAGGTTAAAGAGCCCAGTCCACTCGAATTCTTAATCCTAGGTTCGAGGGAGAATAATTGGATCCATACTTTTCTCAATGGTATTAGCGCTATGTGAAATACAAACAGCCTTGTGTGTGTGTGTGTATATATATATATATATATATATATATATATATATATATGGTTGTTTTATATATTTGCATATGTGGGTGCCATTATGTATATGCATTATGTGTGTGTGTGTATATATATATATATATATATATATATATATATATATATATATATATATATATATATATGGTTGTTTTATATATTTGCATATGTGGGTGCCATTATGTATATGCATTATGTGTGTGTGTATATATATATATATATATATATATATATATATATATATATATATATTGTGTGCACATATATACAGATTGCCTATTCTCTTTGTAAAATGCAATTCTGAAGTGTCCAAAAAAGATGTCATTTAATTTCAACACTCCACCAAAATGATTTTCCAGGAAGTTTGAATGATTGCTTTAATTTGATTTTTACCATTTTGAAATCGAACAAAATGTTGTTCTGTGTTTTGATTGGATATTTGAAAGATGAAGGTCACCGATTGATTATTGATTTTATTTAATTTGCAAACCTTGGAAAAGTATTCGCTTGTCATTGATCTCATTTCTAACATTATTTGTTTGCTCTCATCCCATTGTAATCAAATATCAACTTCTCTTCTCCCCTGCTGAGCTTCCTCATTTGCCTGTTTTTGTTTTTTATAAAGGCTTAAACATACACCTCCCTTGCAACTTTTTTTTTTTTTTTTGCTTAGAATACACCGACTGCATCAGTGGGAGTCATTGCAGTGTAATGGTTAACATGCTGGACTGAGACATCATAGTAAGCACATTTGAACCCCCCCCATTTGTGTAATTATATTCACTTTTGGACTCATACCTTTTAAAAAAATGTATAAACCCTCTATCCCTCCTAACCCAGTCGGCAGGGGCTTTAAAATACACTGACTGCATCTCTGCAAAGGAGTAAGACATTTTTGTGGAGTTTTTTTACATATAATTATGATATCAAGTATTCCTATCTAATAACAATAATTTTCAAATAGATCTATTTAACCCACACAAAACAGCTACTACTATACCTGGTCAGAGTGGACCTGGAAGTAATGGCAATGAAGGAGTAGTAGTATTTTACTAAGCCTTTTGCTTAGATTTGGCCCAAGGCCATATTAATGGGGCACCCAATGAGACCCGAACTCATGAAGGTTTGCTTGTCTAGCTTGCTAACCCTTACACCACCTGAGGTACCCAAGGGCAAAATGAGTGAGTAAACCAGCATCAGATGCAGTTTAGTGTTCAATCTGAGACACCTGATGGTGGTGAATGGGGGTCTTTACTCCTTGGAAATGGAAGTATTCAAGGTGTAATGGTTATGATGAGAGAAAATGGACATGGCAACCAAGTTCAAAATCTGAACAAGGTTGTTAGCATTTTCTATAAAGCTAATGCCCTCAGGAAATGTATGCAGCAAAATATCCTCCCTCCAGCTCGGACTAAATAGTAGGGCAGATTGGTCTCTGTATGCTTGGAATGGCAACCAGTCTAGGAGAAATAAAACTCCACTTCAAAAATCACTGTTGCATCCTGCTCATGAAGAGAGGTTGGGTAAATATGAACCCCTCTGCAGAGGATGAAGTCAGTTGGTTTGGTTTCTTTGATTAACAGCATTTCAACCTTCTTGGGTTATTTAATGCCAAAGCAATCCTTGTAGAAGAACAGTAGTGATATTGGGGGGGGGTCCTCGTGGTGTAATGGTTAAAGCGATGGACTGCGGAATCATAGTAAGCGAGTTTGTACTCCAGTTGCGCTATTACCTTCACTTTCGGGCAAATACCCTTGGGAAAGGTATGAATTCCCTTATCCTCCCAGCTATGGGTTAAATTGTACTACTACTGTTCTTCTAGAAGGATGGCTTTGGCATTAAATAACCTACAAAGGTTGATATGCCATTAAACAAAGAAACCAAACCAAACCAAGTAGTGATACTATTTAACCCATAGCTGGAAGGATAGACATTTGGTTTGGTTTTATGGCATATCAACTATTGTAGGTTATTTAATGCCAAATACTGTTTATACATATGTTAAATGTATAGGATTTGAGAACACATTCTGTTGATGACATTTTTAAATGAGCCTGACCCCTTTTTTTTTTTTTTTCTTTTTTTTTTTTTTGCTCACAGTTAAATGGTTTTAAGTATTGCTATGTTACAGTAACAATTTAACATCAGTCATTTGTTTGCACACATTTAAATAGATATACATGATATGTCCGAGATCAGTTTGTTAGCAATTTCATTTTTAAATGAGTTATAACTAATTTACTTGCACATTAATTTGGCTGTTATTTCAACACATTTAAATTGTTTCAGTTATTGCTGTCTCACTCTTATAATTCTATTCAATATTATTTGTTTGCAGACAATAAAGTGGTTACAAGTATTGCTATTTAACACTAATTACTCTATTGAACACTATTCAAGATTACTCGTTCATTTGCACAAAATCAAATGGTTCCAAGTATTGCTTTGTATCCCTAACAATTCAATTCAACATCAGTCATTTGTTTACACACAGTTAAATGATCAAACAGTTCTATTTCTAACAATTCAATTTAGCATAAGTCATTCATTTGCACTCTGTTTAAATGTCAAACAGTTTTATTTAACCCATAGATAGGACCCTATCAGGTGCTACCACTCGGAGTCAGAGTGGACCTGGGAGCGATAGCAATAGAGGGGTACTCAGCATTTCCCAAAGCTCGAGCAATACTGGAGCCTCACCATCAGATTATTTTGTGTCATGTCTGGACACTCGTTGAGGGGAGAGAGAGGACTTACCTCTCAGCAGAGATGCAGTCAGTGAATTTTACACTCCCTGCCGACTAGGCTAGCAAAATCTGAATTTGATGTTTTAAAGATCATTGTTTGTGTAATAAACATCTTCACTCGGTGCTCAGTGCAATGTGAACCTTTGACTTAGTAAGTTAAAATTCTTGCACAATTGCAATTTTGAGGAATAAAACATAAAAAAAAAATTTCCAAATGTTGCCAGGGAGGGGTAGGCTTCAGCCTTCAGTTATTAAGTATTCTTTGTGCAGTGTGAACTGCTTTCCACCCAACCAGCATTTCATCTGTAACTGCCTCGTTATTTAGTCAAATGTCTGTTCTTGTTTATTGCGGCTACTTATCTATTTGTACATAAATTCTGTTTTGCTATCTGGAGTCGTCATAAAATTAAATAACTTTTAGTTGCTAATCAAAGTTCATACATATCTATAATTCCTGTTTCCTCTTGTGTAAATGCAGAAACCAGCACACTTCAAAAATGTTTTTCTTAGCTGCTTTTCTGTATAGTTGGTGACCATAGTCGAGGGTGACCTGAAGGCTCCCTTTTCGATAGCTACTACAGCAAGGTGTAGGGGAGGGCGCTACTCCTTTCCCTGGATTGCTCCACTTTACCCTTGATCCATACCTTATAATGCTGAGTGTTAAGCAAGGAGGGATCAAGTACCATTTTTTTGAGTCTTTGGTATGACTCGACCTGGGATTGAACCCAGGTCTCCCGGGCCATTGGCGAACACTCTAACCACTAGGCCAATGTCCAGTAACTTTTCTGTATAGAAATTCAAATTTCACAGCAACTTGTCTGTTATTTGTATCATTACTCTCTCTCTCTCTAAATTATTAGGATTAGATAGGAATACTTGAAACCATAATGATAATAAAAAGAAAATGACTGAGGTATTAAATAACCGACAAGGATGCCATAAAATGAAGCAATAAATATCAGCTGTTCCTAAATGGTCAACCATCCAAGTACTAAACAAAATAACTGTTGCTTAACTTTATTGATCTAAGGTTTGGTTTATAGTGTATTTGTTTAATGGCATATCAACTCTTTATGGGTTATTTTATGCCAAAATTTTGATTCATTTGTAAATATTTGATTGTGATTATAAAATTCAATGTTTTATTTACATTTTATTTTTAGACTTTTTTGTCTCTGATCATTTGTTTGCACAGAGTTGTATAGTTTCAAGTATTCCAATCTAACACCAATAATTTTCAAGCTATTATATGGTTTCAAGTATCTTTGCCTAATGGAAATGATTTTAATTAAATCCGTTGGGTCTGTAGATGGGGACCCTAACGTGTACTTTCATTCTTGATCTGATTGGACCTGGAAGTATTGGCAATTATGTGAAAGTTATTAGTGTTGGATAAGAATACTTGAAACCATATAACTGTGCAACCAAATGATATTATTAAATAGAAACAGTTACTTTAAACCATATAGTTGTGCATAAAAAGGGCTTCTTTTAAAAAAAATTGCAGTGGAACATTGAAAATAGAATCATGATTATAATCAAATGTTTATAAATGAATTAAGTAAAGTAAAGTTAGCGACCATAGTCGAGGGTGACCCGAAAGCTCCCTTTTCAATAGCTACTACACCAAGGTGTAGGGGAGGGCGCTACTCCATTCCCAGGATTGCTCCACTTTACCCTTGAACCGTACCTTATAATGCTGAGTGTTAAGCAAGGTGGTATCAAGTACCATTTTTAAAGTCTTTGGTATGACTCGACCTGGGATTGAACCAAGGTCTCCCGGGCCATTGGCGAACACTCTAACCGCTGGGCCAAGGAATTGATATGCCATGATTAATAATAATCCAAGCTAAAAATGATAGCTTGAAGTAACTAGTTTTAAAAAAAATAATTTAGTTATTTAGTGTCTGTTTAATATGAATAATTATTAAATAGATTAGGGACCCATAAATGAGACCCTAACAGGTACTATCATTCGAGGAGTAATGGCAATGAAGGGGTGACTTCCTGGAGATTCACAACTGCGGCCCCACTATCTAATGCAGTTTAGTGTCACCTCTAGGATACCACTTTTAGGGTCAGTGGGGGATTGTCTTAAAGTTGGTGTATTGTAAACCCCTGGGTTTTTTGAACCCTGGTGTTTGTTCTTTTTCTTTCCTAATGCTGGCCAAAATGGTAGGGTGGTATGAAATCAAGAACCAAAAAAATTTTTTTTTGGGTCATCCTGCCTCCACTTTTCATGTGTTGTAAATTCCTGTTTTTGCAGGAAGTGACATTTTAGCCAAGTAAATATTCTGCAATACTCAGTTGGAATGTAGGCCAGATAAAGAACTGGTTTCTTTTTTCCTTTTGCATATAATGTAAGTTAAATTTAATTACGTTAACATCCTTGTCAAATTTTGTCACAATGCTCTCTGGGTAAAAAGAAAAGAAAAAAAACAAAAAAACCCAAAAAAAACCTATGTTCCTGAAGCAGAAGATTGGTCACAACAAAAACGTCTTCAGTCTGTGGTTGTTAAAAGAGTACTTGGATTTGAATAGAATTTTCAAATCTACTGCTCTGAAGTCAACGTAATTCTGTGGCGTAAAACGTTTGGGGAATTGGATCATGGAAGGGTGGCAATGACTTACCAATGTTTCTTTGTTTTGTATATCGACTCACTTGTAATGGGAGTGGCAAAAAGTCTGTGATATTAAGTGCATTGTTCATATTTCCTGAATGTTTGGTACCACTGTGTGCAGAGACTCGGTCAATATGGCATATATATATATATATATATATATATATATATATATATATATAAGTGTTTTAATATAGAAACAAATTTGAAATCAAGAAGAAATTTTGGTGGAAATGCATAGCTTACGATTTTACTATAGAAACAAATTGAAAATCAAAAAGGGATTAGCTCAGGTTCTTTAAAGATGTTATCGACAAAATGTTCACAAATCATATATATCTAATATATATTTATAAACTGGGTTTAGCATTAAATAACATATGATAGTTATTATGCCATAAAACTAAACCAAAGGGGATTGTCTTTGGTCATGAATTATTGCAAATGTTACTGAAAGAATAGGGCTATAAAATATATTATGCAAAGGCATTAATAATGATTTTAATATAGAAGCAAATTGAAAATAAAAAAAAAAGCATTGTTCATGGTCAGGAATTAAGAAAAACATTAATTTATAAGATTTTCTTTATTTACCCCAGTGCATTGTTCAAATGTCTTTTTTATTTTCTTTCTCGACATTATTTTCTACATTTTTTTTTCTTTTTTTCTCAAAAACTTTTGCTGCAAGATAGCATAAAAATGTCAGCATTCCAAAGAAAAGATTTGGAAGTGGGGTGGATGGGTGATGATACCTAACTAATTCCAGTCCTGCGGTTCATCTCTGGAAATAAGTCAGAGGTCGGTGCAAAGGAAGAAAACAGAGTTCGATTTTTAAACATTGTGAAGTTACGCATGAAATAAATAAAAAATATAAAAAACAAAAATTTTTTCTGAATACACTTCAACTTTTTAGAATTTGATTTTAATTAAATTTCCAAATACTTCACAGTGTGTATTAGTGTCAGTTGCTTGAGAATGTGTCATAGGAAGCAACCCCCACCGACCTTACTCTGAACATTTTTCTTTTTTATCTATTTTTTTCTAAAATCACACCTGTAAATTATCTTAATTAGAATTTATTTTATTTTTATGAGTAGTTGAATCCTGTATTAATTTACAAATTATCTTAAGATTTTAAATAAAGAAAAAGAAATGGCATTTTTTTTTTTTTTTTTTTTTTTTTTAAGCCATATCAACTCTTTATGGGTTATTTAATGTCGAAATTCGATTCATTTAGAAATGTTTGATTGTAATCATAACTATATTTTCCATCTTCGATTGCATTTTTTGATTTACAATTTTATTTAGAATTATTTGTTTACATATAGTCATATATCTAGTATTTCTATCTAATACTAATAACTTTAACATATTTGTATGGTTTGAAGTATTCTTCCGTGCAAATTATTTATATTAGATAGGAATACTTGAAACCAAACTATCTAATATTAGTCTATATAAAATATTGTTTCAAGTACCTTTTCCTATTTAATAATCATGTTTGCACATAATTATATGGTTTCAAGTATTCCTATTCAATACAAATAATTTTAAAACGGTTTTATTTGTTTGGTCAATTGGACCTTAACAAGTATTACCAAGTCAGAGAAGACCTGGAAGTAATGGCAATTAAGGGCCACTTCTCGCACTCCAGATGGATTGACATAATGTTTTTAAATTAAGACTTGTCCAAACACGGAATTTCTGGAGAATTCATATGCAAAGTCGGTATATGGAATCTCAATGAATAGTTTTATTCAATGATGTTAAACTGAATTGGATCATGTCCTATTCATCCAAAAGCTGAGGCAATGTTCTGTGTCGGTCAAATCCAGATGATTTTTGTTTTACATTAGTGAATTGTACCTTGAAGGAATCCTGTATACCGTTGGGAATTTCTGATTCTGTGAACCTACTTCAATCAATTTACAATCTTGGTACTTAGATATAAAAGGTGCAACGGAAATACCTCCCCACATTTTAAACTGTCACTTTTATGATGCAATTGATGTTAGGCAAGTGGCAATGGTAGCTCCATCTAGCTAATATCTAATAATAATAATAATAATTTGTTTTTTAACCATGGCACGCTGTTCATTTGCTGTTGAAACATATTAAGACTGGTGAAATTTGAAATAGCTACTCAGTTTTTTGTGCTCATTTCATATGTCAAAATGATGCTGTTCTGGGTACTATGTGCAAACAAATGATTAGTATTAAATTAGGTAGGATTATTTGATAGATGGAAATACTAATGTTGAATAGCAATACTTGAAACTATTTAACTTAAAAATAAAGTTACCTAAAAACTATTCACTTAGAAATCCTACATGCATAAATAGGATTTGGCATTAAATGATCATCAAGAGTTGAAATGCCGTCAAACCAAATAACTTAACCTGATCCAAATAAAATTCTCAACCTATAGTGTTATCAATTTTCTATCCAAAACAGCATTATTCTTGCATAACATGAAATGAGCACAAAAAGTTTTGTGTAGCCATTATAGATTCATCAGTCTTAAATTTCAACAGCAAACACAGTGTGCACCTGGTCTAAAACATGATTATATTGAAAAAACAAATAGTAAGATCTTAGCTGCATGGCGCTACCATTACCACTTGCCTAATTTTAAAATATGGGAAGAATTTTCTGCTACTACCTGTATTTCTTATACTTTTATCCGATACTGAGCATCCCATAGTGTAGTGGCTAACGAGCTGGACTGTGACATTCTAGTAAGCAAGTTCAAACTCTAATTGTGTTATAACATTCACTTTTGGACTAATGCCCCTTGGGAAAGGTATAAACCTCTTTATTCCCCCAGCTATGTGTTAAATAGTAACACTGCTGTTTTTCTACAAGGAAGACTTGGGCATTAAATAACCTATGAAGATTGATATGCCATTAAATGAAGTAACCAAAACTATTATAAAATCTATCAAAAAGTTTCATAGGAATGAAATTGAAAATAATTCAAAATAGCAACTTAGGAATTCATTTTTATAAACTAATAAGGAATTCAATTTCCCCGGGGAAACAAAAATCCATTGCTAGTGTTAGACTATTTTGGAATTGTAATGTTTTGTAGCTAAACACTTTTTCTATTCAATAATATTGTTGTGCTTTGTGTATGTGTGATAATTTTCATAGAAATACAATCTATACCCTTATAGGGTGGGCTGAAAAGTTCATATGATGTCATCTGCAGTGACAATGACCAATGGTATCCAAGCACTGCAACAATGATAGAAAAAGTGTGTGAACCATGAGAGGAACTGTTGAAAAATAAACCTCATTTAGTCATATTCCATAATTCTATCTTGGTTTGTCTATGAACTTTTCAACTGACTCTTGTGCATGTAAAGTTGTAGGATACAGTTTTATACTGAGAAAACTGACATTTGGCATTCAGGGTACATCTTTCCAAGGTTAATGTCATTGGCTACATAATTTTTTCTGATTGTTCATGGGAGTCGGTTAGAAATCAGATCAATCATCCTGAAAAATGCTATACACTCATACCATGCCCGATGTCATTAATTGCTATCAAAAACCTTGATGTAATCTGCTTTTTGACGTAACCCAGGGGTTATGCCTTAAAGATTCCTTTAAACAACATCAAATGAGCGTGAATAAATCACAAAAGAATGTAGCTATCACTAACCCTTAAAGAATGTTAAGAATATGTTCAAGAATAACAAAACTTTTTTACCTAGTAATTTTTCCTTAAAAATGCCTTAGCCCTATCAGTGGGGTTTAAAATATGCAAATGGTACTCCCTACAAAAAGCTCCCCTCCCACATAAAAGGGTGTCCTAAGAATGACGCTAAACTGCATCTGATGGTGAAGCTCTAGTTCTGGAGATCTGGAGAGTATGAAGTACTCTTTCATTGCCATTACTCCCAGTTCCACTCCGACCCAGTATTGCAGTATCTGTTAGGGTCCCTACTATGGGTCAAAAAGATCTGTTTTTAAATTATTCATATCTGTGCAAAAATAAATTTTGAACATCTATACAAAAAACAAACAAACAAATGAGAACCTACAATGAATGAAATTCCCTAACCTCTTGGCATAAAATAACCCTAGATGGGTCAACACATTGTGAAAATCAATCCTTAAAAATCCCCCAAGTATGACAATAAGCACCTTACAATTAGCGTAAACAATACACCAAAGAATATCGCTCATGATTTAAAGTTTTAATTTGTAAAAAAATAATAAAAACATAGTGGAACTACATAATGGCTGAAATTTCACAATTTTTCAATATATATATTCATTAATGAATTTTTAGTGTATTTTAAATTCTACAGAAAGAGGAGAAAAAAAGTTGAAATATAGCCTCTCCTTTCTGCTTTTACACATCTCCATCTAGGATTCAAATGGTCACCCATCTTAATATTGAACTGGTTCATTACTACTTAACTTTAGTGAATTTATTTATTAAGCTTTCCTTAGTTTGGCACACAGGCCTCAAGTTGCTTACAGTACTTGCTGTTTCTATGTGGGCACCCATCTAAGAACTAAACAGGTTCATCATTGCTTAACTTGCTCACAGTACCTGCTGTTTCTAAGTGGTGACCCATCTTCATACTGAACAAGATTATTGCTACTTAACTTTTGCTTTGTCTGGTACACAGGCCTTTTTGGATTGCTCACAGTACCTGCTGTTAAGATCTGATCACTTATCTAATACTGAACAGGCCCATCTCTTAACTTTAGTGATCTTATTTACTAAGTTTTGTTTCGTCTATCACACGAACCTAGTCTGATTGCTTTCAGTAACTGCTGTTACAAAATGGTTACCCATCTCAGAACCGAACTGGATCATTTCTGCTTAACTTTGGTGATCTGATTGGAACCAGTGGTTTTTGTATGACTTGACCATAGTTCAGAAATAAATCTGAATTGTTGTCTCAGAAGATTTGAAGATGTTTTTAAATAAATGAGGAGAAATAATGGTTGACTGTTCATTAATTAAAATTCAATGTTGCCGATGGCTTTTCTAAAGACATGTGGAAAGTTCTGACTCGATTTGACCTTCTTAATTACTTTTTCATATCAAAATGCAATTTGCCTCTGAGAAACTTAGATCGTTTAAGAATCTTCGGAAGTTATTAGCTTTTTTTTGTTTCATCTTGGAACAGCAGCTGATTTGGATTTTATTTTTTCCATTTCAATTCCTTTCAGTTTTATTGAATTCATTAAATCTTCATATTACGATTATTAAAATGTGGAGAATAGATAGCTTATAGTAGTAGTTTGTAAGTGGTAGCATTTATTAAGTTTAGCTTGGATGTGGCACAAGGCCAAGAGATAACTTCATATTCTGCAGTGGAGATGAGACCCCCTCTAACCAATTAGTGTCCTGAATATGACGCTGAATCTGAAGCTCCAGATCTGGGGAGTGTGTCGTACCCCTTCATTGTCATTACTCCCAGGTCTACTCAAACTCAGAGGGGTAGTACTTGTTTCATCTATGGGACAAATAGATCTGTTTAAAAAATTTTATTTGAATAGATACTTGCTGTAGAAATAACTTTGTATTATTTGTATTAAGAATAGTTACTTGAAGCTCTAATTGTTTACTAAGGATTATTATTATTATTAGTTACTTGAAAGCATATAACTGTGTGCAAATTATTTGTATTAAGAATAGTTACTTGAAGCTCTAATTGTTTACTAAGGATTATTATTATTATTATTAGTTACTTGAAACCATATAACTGTGTGCAAATTATTTGTATTAAGAATAGTTACTTGAAGCTCTAATTGTTTACTAAGGATTATTATTAGTTATTTCAAACTATATAACTGTATGCAAATGAATTATTAATATTTAATAGAAATGATTACTTAAAGCCACGTAATTATTAAATAATCGATGAAGATATCTCTTACCAGACAACTGTGTGCAAATTATTTGTATTAGATGTAAATATTTCATATCATTTGACTGTGAAAAAAAAAACTCAGGTAACTACACAGAAAATGGAAATATAAACATACTATTTTTTAATCTAAATTTCTGAGTTGACTTCCAAATTCGAAACGACACACCTGAAGAAGGCTAAAGGACATATCGGCCAAAACATAATTATAACAATAAAGATGAGGTCAATAGTCCAAATATTCTAAGTAATAATAAATGACAATGAACATGACTCTATAACTTCTAGGTATAAAATGACCCTTGACACTTTAACACATAATCATCAGTCAGAATGGAGTACCTTGTGAGAATTGGTATGGAAATTTACCTATTATCACTACTATTTGTAGTCCTAATAAATTTTGTTTTCAAGGGAGAAGTGTACCCAACTTCTTCTCCACTGGCAGATAGAACATACTGTTTGTTTTCATGCCTACATTTAGATATAACTTCCGTTCGTTTATTTTGAAGCTTGTTATCATCTTGGAAGGTAATGATGGCTATTTTTTCTCTCAGGTAAAGATTGGTAATGTAAGCTGGAGTTACTTTTCAGGTTATTTGGGACGGGTTTTTTTTACACTTGTTTAAGTCTCCGTGGGCATCTCCACTTTTTACTATCTTATATCAACCTTTCAAAAAAAAATCTTTCCGCAGAATGTATACAATATTAATACAATGTCTACAAACAGATCAAATTCTGTTAATTAATTTCCGTTTGATATTTTGGGGTCTGCACATCATTGCAAGATTTTTTTATTAGAACAATTCACTTAAAATACTCTGAGAGATTAAAATGTCCAGACCAATTTTGAATCAATGATAATTTTGTGAGTCTTTGTGGTGAACGTTATTTTTAAATCATCTAAATTAACTTTGATGTGGCTAACAAGGTTTAGTAAAATGAGAGCTTCATGGGACGAAGTCCAGATAATAAAGAAGAGTGACAAAATGAGCTGCTCGCGCAATGTGCTCACTTGACAGATTTTAACAAATAAAGCATCGATGTAGACAGAATTTGGAAAGTTTTTTGTTTTTTTCCAAAACTGTTCGTGAAAAGGATTCTATGTGAACGTGTCTAGAGTTTGTCATTATCAATGAAAAGGAAAACAATGAATTAAATAAAAATTTTGCTCGACAAAAAAAAAAAAAAATCATTGATCTGCTTACTGTTTATTGTTGTTTGGAACTAAATCATGAAATTTCCACCAGTTCAGTTATTTACAGATCTGTTAGTTTTAAATTCCCTAAATGTCTTAGTAGCATTTTACTGTGTGTGTGTGTGATATATATATATATATATATATATATATATATATATGTGTGTGTGTTTGTGTGTGTGATATATATATATATATATATATATATATATGTGTGTGTGTGATATATACGTGTGTGTGTGATATATATATATGTGTGTGTGTGATATATATATATGTGTGTGTGTGATATATATATGTGTGTGTGTGTGTAATTTGTGTGTGTGTGTGTGTGCATGAGTGAAAAAGTTGAACAAACGTGATGAGACAAATAGGGACATTTCTCTTGCTTTATTTATTTTTGACTGTTCTCAACTATTTTCCAACTTTAGTCAACGTTAAGAAAAAAAAATTATGAAGAAATGTTTTACAAGGTTTTAAAATAAACTTTAAGAAAATTGATATGTTATAAAAGGAGCGACTAAAATAAACTTATGATATGATATTATAATGACATAATATAATTTTCATTCGTTGAATGAAAATTATATTATGTTATACCTATATATATATATATATATATATATGTGTGTGTGTGTGTGTGTTTGTGTGTGTGTGTGTATGTGTGTGTGTGTGTGTGTGTGTGAAAAAATGTTAAACTTTCGATAGCTATATTTTCATCTTATTACTTGATGTCACACTTATAGATGAGTGCCAGTTGTTTCCTGATTGAACCATTTGACCCTAGTCGTTGACCTGTAGGCTTCTTCTGTCCTGGAAGCAACATTTCACCAAACAGTAGCTGTAGGTC
>CAUZXS010005887.1:0-30432 GCA_963585895.1 Sepioteuthis lessoniana
CGGCCTTCTTCAGGTGGTTGGAATGTCAAACAACCCTTTCTTTCACTTACCAGGGTAGATGATAACAGCAAAATTGCAATATGAACACTGGTAAAAATGGTTACTGAAGACATTAGATTTATAATACCCAGAAATTCATACACAGATGTCCTCAAGGAAATAAATGGTACAGTGGATAAAGGCGTTGGTTAGATCCAGTTCAATATCTGGTGAAGGTAGTGGAGAACTTTCAGAGGGGAAATTAACTGACAACCATTAAACATGGCTTGTGGAATTAGAACAGTCTACCCAGGTAAACGAAATAAAGGGTTAAGTTCAACTTTCCAACCACCAGAAGAAAGCCAAAATGTTGTGATAAACATAGCAACAAAGACAATAGTCTGAAAAATGTAAATAATGAGCAGATAACTTATAGGAATGGAACCAATTACAAAGTAACCAAAGACTTTTAAATAGTACTATAAAATGTATGCAAATAAAAAAAAAATTTAATTTTAAATCATTGCAAGATTAAGAAAAAAACTAAAAAAAACCCAAAAAACTTTTCTTATAGTAATATAGAAGTTTTTATATTCAATATTTTTAAATACAGAAACTTGTTTCACTTGTTGACTCTTCTGCTAGTTCGCCAATGGTAAGTCCTCCCACTAATGGATATGAAAACATGCTATTTCAAATTTAAACCAAACCTAGCCAATATATTAAAATCATATAGTTTTCGTTTACAAACTTGTGTAGTAAAGTTATTAGTTGTAATATTTAATTATATTTTTATAATCATGCGTCATACTTACTTCTTAGTGGCTTTAAGTAAAGGCAGGATAGAACGACCATCCATATCTGGAGGAGCAACAATCCCAGCCATGTCCAACAAAGTTGGGGCAATATCTACATTACCAACCATATTATAAATTCTAAAGGATGAAAAGAAAAAAAATTATCACAATGAAAATACATTGATAAAAACAGGAAAATTAAAGTCTTAATTATCTGTTTATTTGTTATAAGAGTCTGTTTATTTCTTATAATAGAAGACAAAGCTAGACTATAAGCCTATTTAATCTATGTTTACAAACATGTATGTGACTTCAAAGATTTTGAAATGGTTCATCAATTTTATTAAATATCAACTGCAGAAAAAAAAACAAAAACAAAAAAAAAAAAAACTTACACACTACCAGGTTTAATTCCAGGACCGGTAACTATTAGAGGAACACGCACATCAAAATCATATGGCATTGCTTTGCCTTTCACCAATCCAAATTGACCAAGATGATAGCCATGGTCAGATGTATATATTATATAAGTATTTTGTAACTCTCCTAATATCTTTAACTCTGTATGTACCTGAAAGCAAAACATATACATTAACAAAATATAAATAATGTAAACCAATAATACTGTATATAAAAGGTGATGGGGGAGAAGAGTCAAGTAATGTTTAGGTATATTAAAATATTATAGGTAAGTTTCAGAGAGAAAGAAAAATTATATCAAAATATGAAAAATGAGTATGGTATATACTAATGTATACCACATCATGGGATATTTTGCACTAACTTTTTGTTAGAACTTGACTTGTGTATATGAGTTGAATGTCATTTTTTGTGAATACTGTTTGTAACATTCTTTTCGTTGGAATCATGGAAATTAAAGGAAACCATAGATTTTGCATTTGGAAATAGCATTTTAAACATAGAATCAAACAGTGACTTTAATAATAAATCATTTAGCAGAAATAATCCAAATATAATCTATATAATTTACAAATCTAGTTTTATAGGGTTTATATACAATGAATTCAATCTTTATCTATTATACTTTTTAGGCATACGACAATATTCTTGATGAGGTGGGTTGGCCACTATCATGCATGATCAACAACAATTCAATGTACCAATTTAGCAGACACAAATGTCATCAGCAACAGCCAACTATGGCCATTACAGTATATTGAAGTACATGCATATACAAGGAAATGCTGCATTTACTGTCAACAAATCAGGAATGGTAGTGTTTCCTGCAAGATTTTTGTATAAATCTTACAATTTTTTTTTGGTATAAATCTTACAAGTTTATAAGATGAATTTAATGAGAAATGTCGACAGTTTACACTTCCTAACAATTTGATAATATTGTGTTTAACTGATAGAGTGTATAGGACTAAACCAAAAATTTGGATGTTGAAATGTTTAACTCCTATCCCGAAAATATCTTAGCCATCACAGATTCTGAATGTAGTTTTAGATTTACAATAGTTTAAATGAAAGTTGACAAAAAGCTGGTTGCCTTTTTTAAACAAATGAAATGTTAAAAAAAAAAAAAAAAAAAAAAGGTGTGTGTGTGTGAAGAGGTAATCACAATTTCAAAACATAGCAGATACTGAAGGAGGACACAGAAAAAAAAAAGAAAGAAAAAAAAAGCATAATCCTAATTGTATTAGAAGTCTAAAAAGCAGATCTATTTTAACAGAGAAATTAAGATATTAATTACAATTGACTAACTTTTATAAGATATTACCTTTTCTACTAAATCATCTACTGATTGTAACGTCTGTAAACGTTTGGTATGTAATGTGTCTGTGAATATTTGATGAATTGGTTCCATTTTCTTCATGTTTTGTAGTAACCATTGTTTGTCCTTACTGGGAGCATAGTTCCAACTTGGTGTTCTATCAAAAGATAAAAAATTTCAAGCATTTCATTTTCTTCATTTAGCAGTTTTCATTTTGCATATAAATGGACTTAAAATTATAGATATTCTCAAAAGGCAAAGCAAAAACGGGGTGGGGTGGTTATTGAAACAAATCATTTTACAATCCCTTTTTCCAAGTTATTTATACCCAAATAGAATAAACTAATCTGGTGCAAATGCCATTTCAAAAAGCAACAATCACCTTATTTAAAAGATTTTCTTGCATGCGTTATATATATATATATATATATATATATATATATATATATATATATATACACACAAATACATATATTTGCTATAAATATTTTAGTGATTATTATAATGATTACAGTGTTTGAGAATCAGATATCAGTCATTAATCCATATAAGAACGATTGTAAACAATAGCTTTCCTTGTACATTTAAAAGATCTTAAGGGATACAACTGTCAATATTGACCGCAGAGTTGCCTCCCTTATATATTTACAGAATCTTAAAGTTTTGAAATTTAGTTAATGGATTTTCTCCGACTAATTTGCTAATTCCATCTCCCTACACAAACTTTATTTTGTTTAAATACATTGAAGGAGAAAATGGAAAGAATATATTTTCATTGAAAATTTGGGAAAATTAATGCAGGCCTCAAACAAATTTTAAAAGATAAAATAAAAGTGAAAAAGTATTAGAAGAGAAAAAAATCCTCAAATGATCCAAGGAATTTTAAGGGTCAACTCATGTACAGAGTGGGGCAAAAATAAAAGGGTGATCAATAATAGAAACTAAAAGATAAAATTTTTCCTATTTTGTTTTGTACAACTACTATATGGAAGTAAGGACTACAAAATCTCTGGGTAAATTTGGTACAATTTAATTACTACCTCTAATTCCTTAGCTTTTATACTGGAAATACCTGAAATTTTTTAGTTGACATAAAATAAATTACTATCATTAAACTAAATACTTGATAAATTGTTACATTGAGCTTGTTAATATTTCAACTTATTAGACTTATTTTATTTTATACTTTTTAAAACTCTTATCTACCAAGCATTTCAATCAATAGGAAATATTGAAAAAAAAAAAAAAAAAAAAAAAAAAGGTAATGAGGGGGGAAAAAAGTGATGCTCAAGCAAATACCTATGAGATGTAGAATTTCCAAATAAGTGCTGGTACTGAGGTGCTGCATCTTCAGGTCCATGAGGTGCAGGTACACTAAGAACCATTAATACAGGCCTGAAACAAATTAATACATCAATGAAAGCAAAATACAGAGAGGATGCATCTTTTTTTATTTCAGAAGAAATACAAAACCATTAATAAGCATATTTTTGATTATGAAAAATGCTAAACAGTAAAAGTAATCTCAATTGGACTATTACTGAATATGGCCAAATTGCTTAAGAGCATTTTAATTAGAAGGAAAGAAAAAGAACTTTAATGCAGAGATTTTAAATAAATAAGTTTGAACAGTTAAACTACAACATATGGTGCTCTTGACTACATCAAATAGTTTACACAATGCAACTTAATCCAAAATAAGTCTTTCACAATAGATCACTTAAATACGTTCATTCAACTATTCATTGTAATTAAGTTTGTCAGTTGTTATAGAGCTTTTCCAGAAAGTGCAAAGCAAGTTCAGAGCTGTTATCTTATGATGACAAGGCTTATAAAGAGCTGCAATATTATCATCATATAAATGATGGATACTAATGTTAAATTCTTCATTATATGAAATTGCTTTAAAACAAGACTACAATGAAAAATGACTATTTTCAGTTATCAAAGATACCAATGTACTTTGTTCCCAAAATTAATTGTATGGAATAAGTGTTCATTAATTACATTGCATGTATTTTAATTAAAACAAAATGTTGAAATAAATTAAGACATTTAAGCTAGGAGGATGAAATAAGAAAATGAAGTATTTAATACTTAGATTTTTATAGAAATGACATTTTAGAATAAAAAAAAGGTATAAGCTTTTCATGAAATGTCTTTAAATTGTACAGTATTTCTATATTTTATTACTAAAAGCAGATATTACACAGGAAAAACAAAAACTCACTTATTTTGAAACAGTTCTTTGCTTTGCTTGAGAAATGTGACACTGTCATTAGCAACTAGATCTGTTAAGTAATCCTTGTAATAGTTATCTCCATGTTTCATCTTTTTTCCATTAAAATTAATAGTGTAGTTGTAAAACCGAGAATTACGTATCAAACCCATCCATTCTCTCCACCCAGGAGGAATGTAGGAACCATTATACTCATTTAAATATTTTCCAAAATAACCTGCAAGACAAAATTTAAAAAAAATTTCAGCATTAATGTTCATAAAGAATGGGACAAAGGAACACATACTTCAACATGTTATAAGATACTTTATAGTTGTCATTTTGTTTAAAATTATAAAATCTGAATACTGTATCAATTTTACAATGTAATTTTTAATAAATACCTAAAAGCGCTCTAAAATTCAGAACATCTAAATGAATTCAGTATCAAAATGAGTATACACACAAGCATATTTCTTTGGCAGATTAAATCAGATTTATGCTTGGCATAAAATCTCTTGGGGCTTCAGTTATAGTGCATATAAACTTTTTTTAGCTCATTCAAATATCTAAGCTATCTGGTAAAAAGAATTTATATAAAAATTAAAATATTTTCAAAATTTAGGTTTTAAAATCATACTAAATTCAAATATCAAAGCATAACAGACAAATAAGTGTATAATAAATAGAGTCAAGTTTGAGCTATCTTAATTAAAGATTCTTTTATTGAGATGTTTTAATTTTCCACCAATATTAACCTGGCATCTTTTTAGAATATGAAACCAACTAGTATTTAAGTAAGCTTTTTAACATTTCATAGTTTCAATATCTATTCTCTTATTTGTGAATAAAGTTATTTTAATGTACTGGGAGGTTAATTTATTTTGATCTCTTGTCAAGTTTGAAAACTAAAGATGGTTAATTTACTCTGAAAGGATCATTCAGATTATAATTAAATTACTTAAAATTTTTTTCACTACATACCAATTAAATGTTCAGTTAATATAATTCCTATAAGTTATACTTTAATAAATTCTACAAAAAAAAAAAAAAAAAAAAAAAAAAAAAAGTAATTATATATATATATATATATATATATATATATATATATATATAAAATATAATTTTTGAATAAAAGAAATATTTAAAAACCTGAGTCGTAATGATTATTTACATTACAGCTTATTTCTATTAATAACATAACTGTGACAAGATCAAATGACCAGTTGTTAGTTGTATGCAATATTTTACATTCTATTCATCATTAATGAATACGAATTAATGAACATAAGTTATAACTAAATTTACTTTACATGGTTTGAAGTATTTAAAATTTGTTTTTAATATAACAGACCTCAAGTTATACGAGTAGCAAATTTTATTTTGCATTTACCATAACTTGCGGACATATTAGAAAAAATACAACATAACTGACCTGTATAATTTTTATGCAAATCAAATATTTTAGTTGATTTTTACCTGTTTGATAACCCTTATCATTTAAGTAGGTAGCAAAACTTTTGGTCTCATAATTCCTCTGCCACTGTATTGATGAGCAGTTATCATTGTTAGTGAACACATTATGGTTGTGAGCATACATTCCAGTAAGCAATGTACTTCGAGAAGGGCAACACATTGGGGTTGATACAAAGGAATTGTTGAAGAATGCACCATTATTTGTTAAAAGCTTCCTAGTCTTTGGCATGTAATCCAAAGAACCTAAAAGAACAAAAGAAAAATAGCAATATAAGTATTTTTAATGGTATCTTTCATGGAAGTAGACATTGATTTCTGAGATATCAAAACATTACTGAATCTTAGTATAATATCAAAGTTATGTCTGAGAGAGGAGAAATATGAGTTAAGATAAAAAAGTTTAGTTTATTAAGATATGAATTTCGTTTATATTGACTTGATTGAATTACATATTTACCATTTTGTTTCATAATCACATCTTCCTAGAATTCATATTTTCAAGCAAAAAACTACTTTGGGTGACTTATACAGTCTCCTTGAGAACTGAAATTACTTTAAGTGAATTCTGGGAGTAGTACTTGTTCAATTCAATAGATCTCATAGCAAAGTACATCTTTCTGATATATATATATATATATATATATAGCATCACCTTTGGTATTGCTTGCTCCATAAGTTTGTGTTCTACATGCTTTTAAATTATTTTTTTTATTGCTTATCATAATTGAACAAAAAAGAAAATTTAAATGTAGTCTCGTAGTTTTTTGTTTTTGTATTTTCTTTTGCATAGAAGCCAGACATCAAAAGAACTAACATAAACTGATGAAAATGATTTTCAACACTTGTTTTGGATATATATCAAATATTATTAATTTATGCATTGTTCCGACAGCCATCTCCAGTACAAAACTTCACAAACCACTACTGAAGTGTTTGATCATTCACAGTACCTTCTTCATGAATTGCACAAACCTTTTTGTGTTTGAGTTGCATTTATACCATTCTTGAAAAAAAAAAAAAAAAAAAGAAAAAAAAGCATATTCAAATCAAAGAAAAATATGCTCATTTTAACAAAAGAAGTGTCATCAATTATAAGTTGTCAGAATAGGAAAGTTTTTGAAAGTCTTGAATAAATTCTAATGCCATCACAGCCAGCTAGTAAATACAGCCCTGCATGTTATATTAACAAGCTGATTTCTAACAGGCCAATGTAATGTATAAAAAAAACAAAAACATAACATACAAGACTGCATATGAAATTAACCTATTACCCCCAAAAGAGAATTAACTTTAAAAATTGAACAGAGAAAAATAATTTAATCATGTTGGTAGAATTTATCAGATGTTATTTTAATTCCTTTCAACATTAAAATGCATATTTACACTGTCTTTTACTAATCCACAAATTATAAACAGCTGGGAATTACTTTGCTTTTATAATTTTCAATCACCTATATGCCTATTCTGTTTATAGACACTATTTGGTAAATTTGCTAACGCATAATTAATTGCATTTGAACATTGAATTTTTAGAGTATTTTGCGATATTTTGTTTAACAAAAATGGTTAACAAATGTGTTGCATTTGGCTGTTATAGTGGATACCATACTAATAGAGAAAAAGTATTGATATTTTCTTTTCCTCTTGGAAAATCTGATCTCGAGAAATAGGTGAAATTTGTTAATTATAATGACTAGTTTCTTATGAAAAGTTCAGTTCTTTGTATCAAACATTTTGATGAAAAATTTATTTTGAAAGGAAAGTGAAACAAACTGAATTGGGTTTTTACATCCAATTCCTACAATCCATTCAGAAAAAAAGAAAACCATCTCTTTGGCCAACTACAGAATTAAGAAAGCCTCCAAAACTCCAAAGGATTATTCATCAACCAGATGAATTACAAAATTTTCTTTTAGCTGACATGATAAAAGAAAAGTTTTGTCTTAACAGTATTGAGTTAATAAAAAAAAAAAAAAAAGAAAAAAAAAAAAGGGAAGATTATATTCTAGTTTATAGAATAGTCTTTGACCCTGAAACACATTCTCCATCTATATAGGAATGTATTTGTATTGATCAAAATCTTCATGTTCAGTTCCAGTGTGATGGAAACCCTATACCATTACCACAGTGGTTTATACATGGACACAATGCTAAATTTACAAGATTTAGCATGTTAGAAAAATTTCCAAACTACATACAAAATGTGAAGGAGGAACACCCATACACAATTCTGAAAGTTACAAAAAAACACAACATTACAAACAAAGAGGTTGTCCTTTATTTTCTGCAGAGCTAATATGCTATGCCTTATTACTGTGCTGCACATCTAAACAAGCCTACAAATTACTTCTGAAGAAGTTTCCATCAGCATAGTTTTCTTTATTAGAGAAAATTCAAAGAGGTGGTGTAGAATCAATTACAGCTGAAAAATCGTTCCTGGAAAAAGGTCATCTTTGTCAAGACTCTGTCTTAATGGTAGATGAAATGTACCTTCCAAAAGGAACACAATTTCATAGTGGGGAGTACAATAGTGCAAAAGATGATGAACTTGTAGCAGAAGGCATTTTTGGTTTGGCGTGCTATTTGATTTGACGCATAATTTCACACAATCAGGATGACCTATCCTATTCAACCCGGACCTCCTTTTCTGGGCAGCAGAAATTGGGTAAGCTGCCAAACCCGGTCTCTTTAGCTGGACAATACCGCCCAGTGCAGACGTCTCACTGGCGGCTCTTCAATAGCAGCAGCAGCATGGACACATGAGGGAACCTATCTAATTTATGGATTCCTTGCGCCTATCTCAGACCAAGGAATCCCATTCAATAGGCCACCATAGGAACAACTTTATGTCACCCCCAAAATTGGCTATGTTGATGCGATGCCTTTATTCCGCTCTCGACACCTAGCTCTCAATTCCCTTCTGGGCCACTTTAATGGAGACAACACACGCCTCTCCACCAGATGCATAAAACTCTGTGACTCCCAAGTTTATTTCCTCCAACGGCAAACATGGCTTTCGCTACATCACAGCGAACACAATCCCTCACACGTCCGATGACATGCGCTGCCTTTCTCAACTTTCTCATAACTCCATTTCGTCTCCTTACTCGCTACGAGACTTGCAGCACAAAAAGCAAACCCAATATTCCACACTGCAAATAAAAACTATTCCTAAAAACACATTTCAACTATCGGCATCTTACTTCTACTTCTTCATTAATTTAGCTATAGCCATTTTTCATGAGACAACTATTACAGTATTGAGAACTACTGACATGTCAAACTTACTTAAATTAATATTATTCTGGTGGATAATAGCAAATTCAAGAAAAAACTACACCTAATTTTTTGAACAATGCAGTAAATTTACAAGATAGGAAAATTAATTTCTTCAAAAAAAAATTATCTAATTGGGTTGAGTCTTGGGCACAGATTTTTTTCTAACAAAGTAAACTTCCAAAGCTTTTGTTGTAACTTTGAGAGTACAGGCTATACTTATGCAAGAACTTTTAGAGGAAAGATACGAGTACATTTCCAACTGTAGATTACAAAGTGATCCACTTGAAAATAAATTTTCTCAGTATTGATAGATGAGTGGTGGTAGGTTTTTGGTGAGCCACCATGAAGTATTGAATACTGAAAGAATACTGACCTGTTGGTCTCTACTGAAAAAAGAGAGAAAAAAAAACCTTTAGGAGGAAGGCCTCAAATCAGTTCAAAAGAATAATAACTCAATACTTCCCGACATTTTGGCCCAACATGAATTGGAAATACATGTTCTCTCTTTGTCACCAGACAACAAAGTGGTATACAATATTTCAAGTTATATAAACAAAAAATTAAAAAAATATTTTCAATGTGAAATGTGTTCTCTGGTCATGGTAGGCAATGAGTGGTGATGCTTCAGAGAAACAGTATTTTGACTTATTTTCTCGAGGACTTAAGATTCCATCAAGCCAAGTGGCAAAGTTAGTTTGTATTATACTTGATTAAACAGGTAAGTTGCAAAACATAATGAATCCATGATAAGAGAGTCTGCAGAAAGAATTTTGGAAACTCATTCTCCAAAAATATATTTTTACTTGTGAACTACACACTGAAAAGAGACTTAAATTTGCAGTAAAAACTGTTGTGAATATATTTTTACAACAAACAAAAGCTTGCATCGGATGAAGTTCAAAAACATACTGTAAAAATGTTTTTTTAAAAAAGGCAAAGGTCAAAAGAAAACTGATTTACAGAGAAATTGTAAGTTTTCTTTACTAGTATTTATTTTGTATTACTGAA
Organism: Sepioteuthis lessoniana; assembly: GCA_963585895.1. Lineage (NCBI taxonomy): Eukaryota > Metazoa > Mollusca > Cephalopoda > Myopsida > Loliginidae > Sepioteuthis > Sepioteuthis lessoniana. The sequence continues at coordinate 10,496 of CAUZXS010005887.1, forward strand.
TAATTTTTTTAAAATCATTTTGTTTACAATTGTTTATAACATTTCTGAAGAAAAAGAGAATAACCAGTTTGTGTCTATTAACAAAACAGGCAGTATAGGTGATTGAAAATTAAAAGCAAGGTAACTCCCAGCTATTCATAATTCATGGATCAGTAAAAGACAGTGTAAATATGCATTTTAATGTTGAAAGGAATTGAAATAATGTCGGATAAATTCTACCAACATGATTATATTATTTTCTCAGTTCAATTTTTTAAGTTAATTTAAGATACAGCCATGAATGGGTTATTTTCGTTTACATTACATCAGCTTGTTAGAAATCAATCAGTTTATGTAAAATGCGTGGCCGTATTTACTATTTGGCTGTGATGCCATTTAACAACTAAACCATGATCTGTAAGTGTAAGAGATCAAGATATAAAGCTGGTTTTTAATTCCATCTTACTGAATATGCTGAAAAATGAATTTTTGGTGTTACATTTAAATTCATAAAGAAAGCTTCAGGTAATATATACCAGAGTTCATAGTAAATTAAAAAAGAGTAAATGTAATGAATATAGATTTAATACTAAAAGAAAAATTGTCATTCAAATATAGTTTTTGAGCTTACTATACAATTTTATTTTGCTAAAGTCTAAACTTAATGTTCATAGCTAGCAGCAACCATTCAAACAAATAAAATATCTGTTTCAAATTACTACAGTGAAGTGTATAAATAGCATTCAAATATATAGTAAATATGTCTAAGATTTTTTTATGCAGGAGATATAAGTAAAACTCTAAAACTGTACTATTTACCTCAGGTAAATATTAACTTTGAATATAATCAAAGGACAAAAGGTTGTTGGGTTAATAGAGCCATCAGTTATGTAAGGGAGCCAGGATTTTTAAAAATTTAGAAAAAACGATTGAAAATGCTGTAAGGATTTATTTTTAGCTTTAATTTTATAAACAAAAATTTTCTAAGTTTGAGTTTTGTTTAACAGCATATTAACCCCTGTAGGTCATATCTTACTGAAAAAGTTGCTTTTTTTTTTTTTAGAAAATTAAAAATGTTTTCAGGATTTGTATTCTTAAAGATGTCCCTCAGGTTTCTTGCTTGATAGTACTTAGTGCAGATATATTTAAGGTTGTTACAATTTAGAAGGATATGTTTGGTTGTGAGTTGTACTTTGCATGTTGGGCACACTGGGGCATCCTCCCCTTTTAACAGGTGTGAATGAGTAATGTGGGTGTGCCCAATACGTAATCTGGCAAGTATTACTTCTTTTCTTCTGATATGTCTGTGGCCTGTCGGCCACTCTCCAATAGCTTCTTGTATTTCATGGAGTTTGTTTTGGGTCTGATTATCCCAGGATTTCTGCCATTTGTCTGATATAAATTTCTTTATGGTTGGTTTCAGATCTGTATATGGGATTTTTGATTTGCACATATCAATTTGAAGAGCTTTTTTTGCAGCTTTGTCTGCTTTTTCATTTCCTTGGATGCCAATGTGACTTGGTATCCAGGTGAATATAATGTTATTATTTTTAGAGAGGGTGTTTAGATTGTTTAGGAGCTTTGTAATCAGTGGGGGTGGTGGTGGTGGTGATGTGTCTCTGTTCTGTAGTGCTAGCAGGACCGATTTAGAGTCTGTGTATATAATAAATTTGGAAGCTTTATGATTTGCTATGATATTCATAGCTAGATCAATGGCTGTGGTTTCTGCACTGTAAATTGAAGCTTCATTAGGTAGGCATTTTAGGGATTCTTTTTTTTTGAGAAATAGCAGCACAACCTACATTTTTTACTTGTTTGGATCCACCTGTATAGATGTGATAGTGGTCTGGGAACTTATGTATTTTTATGAGTTTCTCTGGATAAGTGATGGGGGTGTGTTTTTGTTTTGGGTAACTTAGTTCCAAGTTTATAGTTGGTTGCCTTATGGTCCATGGTGCCGTTTTGGAGAGCATGGTATGGTGTACTATTTTAGTGTTGATTTTGATTTCGTTGAGGTCTGATTTTTTTTTTGTTATTTTGATACAGGTTTTTGTATTTTGTTTTGCCGGTGTAGTCATAAGCAGGATTTTGTGGACAGGAGATGAGTTTGATGTAGTACTGTAGTGCTAATTTTTGTCTTCTTAAATAGAGAGGGGGTTCGTTTGCTTCTTTAGACTTTCCTTTGGGGAAGTATTAAAGGCTCCTAAAGTGAGGCGAAGTTCTTGGTGGTGTATGGTTTCCAGCCATTGCAAGTAGGATTTTCAGGCTGCTCTGTATATGAAGCAGCTGTAGTCAAGTTTTGATCTTATTAGAGATCTATATAGCTTGATAAGGGTCTTTCTATCAGCACCCCAGTCTGTGTGGGCTATAATTGCATGGCTTAATTGCATTTTATTCTTAGCTTTTTCATATGTGGGATAAATGATAACTTAGAGTCAAAGATAATGCTAAGGAATTTATGTTATGGGTATGTCAGTGTTATTTAATGTAAGTTTAGGTTTGGTTTGGTTTGGTTTGGTTTGGTTTTATGGCATATCAACCTTTGTAGGTTATTTAACGCCAAATCCATTTTTATGTAAATAATCTGTTCTCTTGAAAACAGTTCAGTTTAGCATAAGTACGCAGTTTAATTGTCAAAAACATTTCCATTTCGAACTATTTAAGCAGTTATATGTAATAATTCAGTTAAGTGTAAATACAGTTTTAATGTCGAAAAACAGTTCTATTTGAAATAATTCAGTTAAGCATAAGCACGCAGTTTAAATGTAAGTATGGTTTAATTGTCAAAAACGTTTCTATTTCAAGCTATTCAGTTCACTCAATTCATTTTAGCATAAGAATGCTGTTAGTTCTATTTAACCCATAGATAGGACCCTTATCAGGTGCTACCACTCCGGGCCAGAGTGGACCTGGGAGCGATGGCAATGAAGGGGTACTCCGCATTCCCCAAAGCTCCAGCATTGCTGGAACCTCACCATCAGATTGTTTGTCATATCCAGGACACTCATTGGGGGGGGGTCTTACCCCTCTGCAGAGGTGCAGTCAGTGTATTCTACAGCCCCAGCTGACTGGGCAATACACAGTTAAATGTCAAATAGTTTTATTTCAGATAATTCAGTTCAGCATAAGTACACAGTTTAGATGTCAAAAACAGTTCTATTTCGAGCAATTCAGTTCAGCACTAGTACGCAGTTCCAATGTCAAAACAGTTCTATTTTAAATAATTCACAGTTTAGCATAAATATGCAGTTTAAATGCAAAAATCAGTATAGTGAAAGAAGCACGGTTTTGTTCTATTTAACCCATAGATAGGACCCTTATCAGGTGCTACCACTCCGGGCCAGAGTGGACCTGGGAGCGATGGCAATGAAAGGGTACTCCGCATACCCCAAAGCTCTAGCATTCCTGGAACCTCACCATCAGATTGTTTAGTGTCATATCCAGGACACACGTTGGGGGGGGGTCTTACCCCTCTGCAGAGAAGCAGTCAGTGTATTCTACAGCCCCAGCCGACAGGGCAATGTAAGTTTAGGGTGGTTGTGCATCTTGGGGATTTGACAGAAGTGTACACATTTTGTTTTACTATTTGAAATTGTAAATCCATTTTCTGTGGTCCATTTTTGGATTTTATTTATGCATTGTTGTATTTTCCTTTCTATGGTTGTCATGTTTTTGGAGTTATAGCAGATGAGGAAGTCATCTACATATAATGACCCTTTGATTTCTGGAGGGAGGCAGGATGTTATGCTGTTTATTTTTATTATAAATAGGGATACTGATAAAATACTGCCCTGAGGAACTCCCACCTCTTGTGGCTTTGGATCAGAGTATGTGCTGCCAATCAGTGTCCTGAAAGACCGGTCTTCAAGAAAATTTTGGATGAAGATGGGAAGTCTACCTTGTAACCCAAAGTTTTTAAGGTCTTTGAGAATTCCGTATGGCCATGTTGTGCCATAGGCCTTTTCAAGATCAAAAAACCCTGCCACCAGATGTTCCTTTTTTATGTATGTTTCTCTGATTAGGGTTTCTATATGAACCACCTGGTCCATTGTGCTTCTTTTTGTTCTAAAACCTGCTTGTAGGTTCGAGAGTAGTTTATTTGATTCGAGAAACCATATTAGTCTTTGGTTTATCATTCTTTCAAAAGTTTTGCATGCACAACTAGTTAGGGCTATGGGCCTATAGCTGGCGGGATTTGTTGAGTTTTTTTTTTTTTTTTTTTTTTTTGGGAGGATGGGATGATTGTAGCTTGCTTCCATAAAGTAGGGATATTGCCTGAGATCCAGATATTGTTATATATGTTTAGGAGATATTTCTGGGAAATAGTAGGTAATTCTTTAAGAAATGTGTAGTGAATTTCATCTGGACCGGCAGCCGAGTTATTGGATTTGGATAATGAATTTTGGAGTTCATCTAGGGTGAAAAGTTGGTTGTAGCATTTAGTATCGTCAGGTGAACTTTATTTTGTTCTTTGATTCTGATTGAGTTGAATTTGTTGGAATATTTTTTGGTAGATGATGCTTAGGCAAAGAAAGTTTTCTGCCATCAGATTAGCTATTTGTTTTTCACTCAAGGCTTTTGTGTTTCCTAGGGAGAGATGATTTATAGGAGTGTGGACATTTTTATTTGATATTTTCTTTACAAAGTTCCAAATTGTTTTGGGATTAGTATTTGAGTTTATTTTTGTGGTGAAATTTCTCCAAGAGGACCTTTTAGCTTCTTTGATTGAGCGTCTAGTTTTAGCTCTTTGTTGTCTATATTTGTCTAGATTTTCTGATGAAGGGTTGGTTTTACATTTCCTGAGGATTCTTTGGCGTTCTCTGATCATAGTTTTGCACTCCTCCGTAAACCAGGGATTGTTATGTTTTGGGGATGTTGTAGTTTTAGGTATGGTTTTGTTTGCTATATTAATTAGGGAGTTTGTAAAATGTATTATAGGTTCTTCTTGGTTTGTATTTGTTTCTGGGATTAGTGTGTCAAGGCATAGTTTTTTGTAGGCTTGCCAGTTTGCTTTTTTGAAGTTCAATCGTGGGGTTTTTTAGACTGTTTGTGGATCTGATTTTCCTGATTTAGTATTTTCTATTATGATTAGAAAGTGGTCATTGCCGCAGGAATCTTCATGTACCCTCTAATTATATTCTACAAACGTGGCTGGATCGCTGAGTGTTAGATCTATAGCAGAGAATGTACCTGAGGATGAGCTTAGGTGGGTCTGAGCTTTCCGATTGTGGAGACATAGGTTGTTGTTATTAATGATTTTTTCAAGGGTCTGACCTCTTTTGTTCGTTGTCCTGCTTCTCCACAAAATGTTGTGGCTATTGAAATTTCCCATCAATACTTATGGTTTAGGGAGTTGATTTATTAGGTTATTTAGCTGTTCTTTGTTTATAGTGTCACGTGGTCTCCCATTGAGTGAGGAGAAATAAGATTACTACTAATTCCTCCGTATTCGAATTAACAGTAGCAAGCCGTCAAAGAATGACCGTTAAGAGAGATAATGTGGGTCAATCTCAAAGTAACAAATCCAGGTCAGAATGGAAAAACAGATGTTTGTACTTGGTGACCTGATGGATAAAGAATGGGATACGGGGTGACATATAGTAGCCCTAACAGATCGCCTGACCAGGGAGAAGAAGAGAGAAGCCAAATGATTGGTTGGAGCCCTGGGGCGGAAGTAGGAGCTCCTTCTGTCAGCAGAAGTAGGGAGGAAGAAAATTAGTTTTGGATCAGACATCGTCGCGACCAGATGGGGTGAAGTCGCGTGCCAAGACTCCGGGAAAAGAAAGACGGAAATATCTAGGACAAGAAAGAAAAGGAACCCTACTTTCAAGCCAGACTGCAAAAATAAAATAAATGCCGTCAACCTGAGAATAAAGAAAAAAAAAAGGAGAAAGAAAAATGCTCTCCAAAGGAAAGCCGTCTAAAGATAAGTAGACTTTAAAACTGTTTCTCCCTATACCCAATTATATATCCTCTCTCAAGTTGAAGAAAGACTAAAAATGAAAGATAGCCGACACGTTAAAGATGTGTATCTATGTATAGTAAAAGATTGATGTATTTTAATGTTCCCACGTGCTCGAGTCGTTCTTTGTATCGTCTGCTACCAATTTGTAATTTCATGTTTCTTTTTCTGATCAATTACTGCTTTTGATCGTTAGTGTTTCATTTTTTTGGCTAGATGTCGAAGGGATGTTTTTTGATTTGTCAGTTGGAGTTAGTTGTACATTGGGTATAATAGTTTTAAGGCTTTTGATTTGTTCATGCAGGTCATTTATTAAATTTGTTAATTCTTCTATTTTTTTTGTTTTTATTTGTGTTTTTGCTTCGTTTTCTATTTGATTTGAGTGAGTCCTGGTTACCTGTGAGAAAGTTAATTTGTTAAAGGGATTTTCTACGAGTCTTCTTGCTACAGGAAAGGTAATGTTTTTGGTGATTTTCATTTTGATAATTTCCTTTTCCCGTTCCCAGATTTTGCAGTACTTTGAGTCCGCTCTATGATTCCCCTTTCAATTGTTACAGTTTAGGCTGTTTTTACAGGATTCCTCCATATGGTTTGGTTCCTGCTCTCTACATTTAACACACTTGTTTTCTTGTGCAGTGCTCCTTCAGGTGTCCATATTTCTGACAGTTATAACATCTTCTAGGATTAGGGATATATGTTTCAACTTTAACCACTTTATAGCCTATTTCTAAAGGGGGTTTTGGATGTAGGTATTGGTTTCAATTATTTCATTTTGTTTTTTGATTGTTATCCTTTTAACGTCTATTATATTTTGCTTTTTTTTTAGTTCATTTTTAATTTCCATTATTGAGCATAATGATAGCTCTCCATATCTTATCACCCCTTTAGAGGTGTTTAACCTCTCATGGGAGTAAGCTTTTATGTCTATGTTGTAGATTTTTTTTTGCTTTAATATTATTTCAGCTTGTTTTTTTTCTGTCACCTCTATAAGGATGGTTCCATTTTTCAAGTTTTTTATGATTTGGGGTGTTATTAAAGCTGAAATACTTTTTTCTATGATGAAGGGAGATGTTTTTGTCAATGGTAGTTGTTCTTTTGATTCTAGAATGATGAACCTTGGATATGGCTCATCATTGTCTGAATCACATTCAATATGGGGTCTTTTTGCTTGGGCTTTTGTTTTTCCAGAAGCCATAAAAGGGTTGGATGAGTTTCATTGAACATGCTCCCCACCCACCTCGGAGCCCCATAAGGGGATGTGCCTAGGGGGAAACCCATTCACTTAGCAACACCAGGGGTGTTCAGTATACTCATGCTGGTGATAGACAAATTAATTTTTTGTCCCTGGGTTTTCATTCCGAAGATAACTACTTCCCCAGGGACAGAAAGGACTAGGAGTCTTTCCACAGCATGATTGACCCTACAGCCATCGCTCTTATTTAGATTAAAAAAAAAAAAAAAAAAAAAAAAAAAAAAATCTAAGAGTACTGTCATGACCAGCTGATTGATCGGGGCGGGCCTCTCTGACCGCCCGTTTAGCCCAGTAAGGGCCAAAGTGGTGTGTTGCAAGAGACTTGACCACTCAATTTTCAGGCCAAGTACTGCTCAACCACCAGGATCCCATCCTTAAGCATCACAGGTCGTCACCCACAGCCAACAGGTAGCCTCGTTGGAGGGGGGGGTCTACCCCTTTGCAGAGGTGCAGTCAGTGTATTCTACAGCCAAAATTTTCTGATTAAATTAAAAACACAAAATATCTATGTAGATAATAAAACTTAAGGAAGTAATATCTTGATTTTATTTTATATAAAAACATTAATTTTTGAAAATTAATTTATCTTAATTCTTAAAAAAGCTTGCCCAAACCATAAGTCTACAGTAAGAAGTGAAAAGGCTTAAATCTGCATTGTTTACTCTCTACTATAAACTGAAGATCTAAGTTTGCTGAATGATAAGCAACTAATATAAAATTAAAGAAAATACTAATCAAAAAAAAATTATAGTAAAGGAAGCAATATTTCAAATAAATAGTTGGGGACATTTTATTCCCAAATATTAGCACATTTCTAACCATATATCAAATACAAGATACAGCAGCAGGTTATAGTTTTAAGTTTACCTAAGGTAGTTGAGAGCATTAAATGAGTGTTCTAGAACGGGCTAAAGACTTAAAAAAATAAGAGAATTTCACTTTCATTCTTGATAGTTTTACAATGTTAAAGTGATTGAAAAATTTAATTAGTTACTTAATTCATTATGATATTTTTGCTTAATATCCCCAATAAATTACATATAGCACTGAAAATACACCTGAAGATTTGTCCGTTTCCCATGAATGGCCAACCCTCGGATGAGAGAAGGGAATGTGATGTCTGGATGCCACTTGTCAAGTACTGATTGTTCGTTCACTGTATCTTGTGTAGCAAAAAGTAAAGTTAGCGACCGTAGTCGAGTGACCTAAAGGCTCCCTTTTCAATAGCTACTACACGGAGGTGTAGGGAAGGGTGCTACTCCATTCCCTAGATTGCTCCACTTTATCCTTGATCCTCACCTTAAAATGCTGGGTGTTAAGCAAGACAGCATCAAGTACCATTTTTTAAGTCTTTGGTATGACTCGACTTGGGATTGAACCCTGGTTACCCCAGACCATTACCAAACACTACTCATTAGGCCAATAAAACCTATTTCTTATCAAACTACTTGTGTTTTTCTTCTTTCTCTGTAAACTCGAATATACAAGTTACGACAAAACCTGTACATATTAAGAAAATAGAGAAAAAAATCATTTTAAACACCTGCTAAAGTTAGTTTACTCAACTATAAATAATTGTATTAAATATTAATATTGAAAAAATATCCATAATCTATTTTTTTTTTAAATTGATAATTAAAAATATACAAAAATTAGTGTTAAAAAATTAATTAAATAATATAAAATCTAGTTAACTATACTAGGAGAAGAAAAAAAAGATTCCTGTTAAGATTCTGAACTTCCAATCATTAATACTTCGAGGCTTTAACCCCCACTCCCAACAAAAACACATCCAAATTTTGTTCCAGAGCACACATCTTTGTTTAAAGCAATTCCATTAAAAGATAAGCTGTGAATAGTCATTATATTGAGTCTTATTATTATTAACATGACTTTTCTGAATCTGAAACATGAGGCTTAGAAAATAGTGCTTAGCCCAAAATATCAGTCTTATAAGTTCAAAGAGTAAAAACTAAAATCATAAAATTTATGTTTAGAACATGTAAAACATTGATCTAATAGAGAAGCTTCTTTCGTTTTTTATTGTATAGATGATTTTTTAAAAATATTCAGGAGTTTGGGTTAAAAAGCAAATATGGGGTCAAAACAGAGTGTGTATTAATTTTATACTGTTTTTATTCCTTCTTTACATCCCATGTATCATATTCATAGGTTGCCCAGTGGGCTGGGGCTGTAGAATACATTGACTGTATCTCTGCAGGGGGATAAGATCCCACAACAAGTGTCCTAGATATGACAGTAAACAAACTGATGTTGAGGTTCCAATAATGCTGGAGCTTAGGGGAATGTGGAGTACCTCTTCATTGCCATTGCTCCCAGGTCTACTCTAGCCTAGAGTGGTAGCACCCGATAGGGTCCTATCTATGGGTCAAATAGAACTAAAAATGTGTACTTATGCTAAATTGAATTACTTGAAAAAGAATAGTTTTGATATTTAAACTGCGTACCTTTTCAAAACCGAATTGTTTGAAATAGAACTGTTTTGATATTTAACTGTGTGGACAAAAACTATACTTATACTAAACTGAATTGTTTGAAATAGAACTGATTATTTGTATAAAAAGAGATTTGGCATTCAATAACCTACAATGGTTGATATGCCATAAAACCCAAACAACCAAGCCAAACCAATCATATTCATAGGCCATTCTAAAAAATCTTCATTATAAGTATTAAGAACTGATCAGCAGCTATAAGAAGATGTATAATTATAATATAAAGGTAATATCAACTGAAATCTATAAAAACAGGGGTTGTTTTTTTTTTTAGTGATTTAAAAACCATTTTCCATAATGGTAACTATATTAATATATTTTCTAAATATTACTAGCCTGCCTATTGGTACAATCTTCACAACCAAACTGAAACTTAAAAAAGTATTTTGCACAAAAAGAACTTAAAAGTATAGATCAATAAGTTTACTTACCTAACAAGACATCTTGGTCATCTGTAATAATCAAGATGATATTTGGTTTTTCACTTTGAGTTCTAAGTCTTTGGAGACGTTTACGGGACAACCTTGATCTTGCCTCATCACGTTCTCTCAAGGTCTGAAATCTTGTAATTCGTGCTAATGTCTGATATTCGAGAAGTGATATCAAGCTGAACACGGCTACCCATAAAATCTGATGCCATGTCCACACCATTGCTACGAGAACCCAGATGGGTATTTGAAAACTGCTTCTAGAATGTAAAGAAACCTGGTTGTTGTCATTCCATTAATCTGTAGGAGAGAGAGAGAGAGAGAAAAAAAAAAACAAAAAAAAAACAAACAAACAAGTTTTTAATTTTTATTTTTCTTGACTGAAAAATACTTTAGAAAATAATCTTAGTGAACATTTTTTAAAAAGGTGCAAAATCTTATACCAGCTGCTTGTTAAACCCATACAATATTGTATAAATTTTTCCGACTGGTAATAAATGTGACAATATACTAAAGTGAATTTGGTGAGTTTCTTTAATCTTTTTTATAAAAAGAATAATACTGAAAAGAGCATATGCAAAAATCATACTGAAAACAAAACTTAATACTCTAGAATAAATAATTCACCATTTTAAATTATAAATATTTCGGATTTTTATGAGATTAAATAAACCCTCATAGCTTTGTTTCAGAGCAGTATTTCTACAGCTGAGAAAACCCATATAAATTAGGCATTTTTAGAGAATAATTGTTCTGATAATATTTATAATCAGCATAAAATAGTATAAGTTAAGATGTTATTCTAATCAAAATAATATATATATATATAAATAAAATGAAATTTTTTTATTTGTATACTATGATTTTTATCTTTTCTATTCTCTCAATAACTGAGAGAATAGAAAAGATAAAGGCTCATTCATCTACAATGATGCTAGCACCAGAGTTTTAAAACATACTAAATACTGAAATTTTGATAAATTTTATAGGAGATTAAAACTGTATAGACCAGAAATAAAGTGATATATTCATGAAGGAAAACATAAGTTATATGCACAAATCCATTTAACAGATTAATTGAAGTTGAGCATTTCTATCATCTATGACTTCTCCAGAAGTATTTACTTCTAACTAGCATATGAACATTTCTATAAATATGATTTCTTTCATAATGCTACAAGATAAAGTATTGGTTGGGAGAAAATGTTGGTGATTTCTTTTGTGGCTTCTGATCAGTGTGAAGCTGAAGGAACCCTGTTTATTGAAAGAGAGAGATAGAGAGAGGTGCATCTACCCAAGTCTAAGCTGGTAAATCCACATGCATCCCAACATACAATGCTGTTTGTCCCATTTTTTCTTTGCTTTGAAAATAAAGGGTCTCTCAGAGTAGAAACAAAGAATACAAGGTTATTCTATAAATTATGTATTCTTTACTGTCCCAACAGGAATATGGATTGCATCAGATTACTCATTCATCCATGAGCCTATTTCTTGGTTATATTGTTAGAAGTTTGTTATTAGATACCGTTTCTAAAATAGTTAACTTTTATTTGATGTCTATATACTGTAATTCAGATTGTCACAGTAAAAAGAAAAGACGTTTGCTTACTAAACATTGTAAGTCAATATGTACTTATGTTTACTGTTGTGGTAACTGATATTTGGGTCTTAGGTCTAAATATGTGTTCCTTCCATTATAGGCCTGAAAATTCTGCTCTTATAACACCCCTCTTCAAAGACTTCGAAATTTTCACAAAGAACCAATTACCAAATATTTTTTGATGCTAACATTTTATTCTAGCAATATATGATCTCTCAAAACACACACACCTTGTTTCTATATTCCAAGTTTAAAATAAGATTTCTACCTGGACAGTGAAAAATATCACAAAATAATAGAAATAACAAATAATTGCTTGAAAAGTAAGTGTGAAAAATCTGAAATATTCATTAAATGTATTAATCAGTTTTAGGAACATAAAAATTACAAGCATTCAAAACTTACAGCAATTAGAATTATAATCAACTGTTGCTAAAATCACAATAAAATATCAAGTTTGCATAAATGCCAATTCAGGTAACTAAAAAGGTGAGCATATGATATAAAACAATTTTAAAAGGAATTTGGAATATATTCTTTTAGCATAAAAAAGAAAAAACAAAAACTATATCATATTTTCTTATAAAACAGTTTAACTTTCAGAGGAAACATTCAATTTTACAATTACTTTTGAATGATACTTGGAATTTTGTAAATATTATCAGATATGATCTATGCATAAAACAATAACTAAGCTTTTATTATATAATCTTAAAGTATGAACTTTGCCTAATTTTCTCAAGTGTTTTTTCCTTGATAAATAATATTAATAAACATTTGTATTGTATAACTAGACTGGGTAGAATACTCAATTTTTGATGAATTTCAAAACTGATACCATTCTTAAAAAAATCTTTTAAAGCAATGTTTTCTCACTTTAAACAAATATGATTTGTAATTAAGATAATCTCTAATCTCTTTGGATAACAATGAAAATGAAATAAGGTAACAGTTTGGATTAGAGTGCTAGCATTTTTGGATATTTTAAGTAAAATATTACTGCATTTTGTATTTTACTATTCACAAAATTTCCATTAATGAAAAGACATGAAATTTTGTATAATACTGTGTGCAACTGATATACTAATAACATATCCACTGCTTAATATTTCTGTAATACAAGGAACACTTAAATAACATTTTTGGTAGTGAATAACAAAAAGGGAAGAATGTTTAACAGAATACTTAACTAGCGTCTGAAATTTAACTGATATTTCATTAAAATAATCTAATTGTACAGTACTATTTGAGAGGAAAACCAGTAGAACAAATGGTTTCTTTTCAGGCAAAGAAGTGAGGAGAATGAAAAACATACAAAATTGAGAAATATGCAGGATGAAGTTATTTACTAAGCTTTGCTTTGTTTGCTACATAGGTTGGTTACAGTATTTGCTGTTACTAAGATGCAGATGAAGTTGAGCTTTTAAATTGAAGGGATATTTAAAGTTTTTTGCTTTTTTTAAATAGCAACAGAGGTAAGAATCAATTTTGTATTGAGCTTGAGAAGAAAAAAGCTACTGATGAAATTGGTATGCAGTGAATAAGAAAGTGTCTGGCAATTATTTAACCAAAAGATTAGCAGAGTTCAATTTCATATATATAGATTTAGATGAGAAGACAAGTAAGCATAGATAACAAGCTGCCTACACATATTCAAGAATACAAAGTCTAATGGTAATCCAATAAAAATTTTTTTTAAAGAAAATTTTTACGTTTCATTAAACTTAGAAATCACCCCCCCCAAACTATTTTGCCCTTCTAGTGATTAGTTTATGAGGAACTATCATCTTATTCTTTTTTTTAGGTTGTCATTGAGATATGTTAGATCTTTGATTCATTTTAAAGAATTTTCTTAAACTTCTGAGTTGATAATTACTAGAATACATAAGCAGAAGCTCTCTGATCCCTGCACAAAAAATGAAGACTAATTACTAACTGAAAATCAAATCCTTTCATTTTTATTTGTCTAAATTTCTGAGATGAAGCTTGATAATTTTTATCAGTTAGAATATTTGGACTATTGTCTTCATTTTCATTGTTCATTTCGGTGAATATATTTACAATAAACATAAGTGATATCAATACATTCCAGTAAGAAAACAGGATTTGTACAACAAATTCAGTAATAAAATCTTAATATTCAGTATTAAAATGTTAAATTTTGCTTATACAATTTAATTCTAAGAATAGTAAATCAAACATTTATGCTGAGAATCTTAAAATTTTTGTATGACTAAAAATCTTTAATAGTATAGATGTAAATATAAATAATTGCGATATTTTGTATTATATTATGTGGTTTAATTATGACTTAAATTTGCATCATGTATATAATTGATAAATCAAAATGTATGATTGGTAAAATACATATAAAAAAAAAACAACTTTTATCATAACATCTACAACCACATTAAATAATGGTAATATGATATAAGACCTAAAAAAGTAATGAAAAAATAGTGATGAGGTAAAGGATTTCAATATACTTCAAAATACAAATATATTATATTGGTTGCTGCTAGACTATTTTAGATATATAAATTAAAAATGTATTTTTGATAACAATGGCTGACTAACAAATTCACTTAAAGTAATGTTTTCATAGCAATATTTTGCTCAGATGTTCTATAACTCCTCCCTTAATGAATGAGAATATGAATGGGGACAGTTGTGCACACTATGCAGACTTGCCCCAAGGAATAACTGATTCTTTTTCTAGAGGATGGGTGGTGGGGCTTCAGCAATAGCAAGAACAAAAGACAAGAGGATGAGGCCTATCAGCAGATTTTCTCTAAATTTTGCTGAGGTATCTGTGAAAGTGGGGACTAAATAAAAGTCAGCTGCAAAAAAGAAAGTTAAGTTAAACAGGTGCTAGTTAAAGTATTAGCCTCTGGTCATTTTGAAAGTACATCTATTGCCATTTCTTTTAGGAAGGAACAAAATAGGCACCTGTCCAACACATTAATCATTCTAGATGCTAAGGCACTGTTACAGAAAAGCAAAGTTAAAAAAAAAAAAAAAAAAAAAAAAAAAAGTAACAAGACCATATAAAAAAATTATAGAAATGATTTACTCTAATATATTTTAATTCTTATGCTTTTGTCAATAACTTTTTCATTCTTTCATAGTAATTTTTAAGTCTTGCTGTCAAATTATGTAATGAATATCATTTACAATATAACTTTCCAAGCATATAGTTTTAAACTATTTACAATATAAAGGGTCTCACCTCATAATTACTGTATCTTTTAAAAATATAAGATTAAGATTTGAAGTCATTCCTAAAAGGGAGCAATTTTGAATACTAGACATTAGTCGAAGTTATGGGATTATTTTAGTGCTTGACCATTTTATGACTTATTCTTTTAGCGATAAATTTTGTTATAAATTGAGAATTTAAAAAAAATTAGAATACTAATTTGTGATATGTGAGTTGATTAATGTTTAAACATTTAAAAATTAAATTGGGAGGTTAGCTAAATACATTCCTGAATTGCAACAATATCAAAATTTTTAGTAGTTTCATATCAAAGTTTACACATAATAGAAAGCACATCTATTAACCAAAGTATAAAATTTAAATCCACTTCTTGAAACAAAATTTATCCAGAAGATTTTTAATGACTTACCTTAAAATTGCAAGCTCTTGAACTTTTTATGTAATCCAGTTATTGAGCATACCTAAAAATATCTGGAGAAAATAAAAAGAACAAGTTAATATAATGTATAAAATTATACTAAGGAATTAAATGCATATTTTTAGCAAAAGTTTAATAAAAAATATATTTTCTCACTACTTTATTTTTGAACTAAATATAGATTAAATGTTTAAATTATTAAAATAAGGATGTACTTAATGGTAAAACTTAAATTGTCAATTATCTAAGCAATTTCAATGTCAATATCTTATTGACATTAAAATATGTTATTTCCCATATTTGTTTGACCTTAATGTTTACAATTGAAGTCAGAGGAGCCAAGAAAGCTTTTGTTTAAAACCAGTATTTAAAGTTCTTGTTTACTTCAAGCATTTAAAAGAGATGAAGATTAAAAATGCACTTTTGAGTCTTTACAAAGATGCTATTTAAAGAAAATTAGAGAGAATTAGGTTGACAAGGTTTCTTCTTAGAAGCTACTACTACCACTAAAAAAATTAAAAATAGATAAAATTTCATAAGTTACATAACCACAACTATTAATGACATTAGACTGGTATTGTAGTCATTAAGAAAATGAGAGAGAGAAAAGGTTATCTTTCCACCATAAGAACTCAAAACAGACTAGCCTTATTTGAAAGTTTAAATAAGATATGTCATTATTTTCTAATATTTGATAATTTAATTTGCAAAAAAATTCACTGCATACTTATTCTAGTTTTAAATTGTAGGTTATAAAAGTACATTAGATAAAAATACTCTTCTCTGCTAATCAATAAACTGATGACAGATGTGAAGATAATCAATTAAAAGCCACACATCTTCAGATCATTGCCTTTTATTGTTTCAGTTATATTCTAATATATGGCCTGGATAAGATATTTTCTACACTTTGGTTTGATTGCAATATAATAATCTGAAAATGGCACCAGAATTTCTAAAGGTTTGATTAACACTAAAAAATAATTAGATGAATGAATCAATTAAGAGGAAAGAAAAATGTGACAATAATGAAAAGCAAGAAAGAAACAAAAATCTCTTTTGATATCACAAAATATTGTTCAAGTGAATGTGTGTGTGTGGGGGGTCTGATGGCATACACAATTAGGCTAAATGATGAGGCAGTAAGAAGCAGCTTAGAAAGGTGACTCGGTACAAAGCAAGTACACATGATTGGAGAAAAGGATGAAATAAAAGGGCAAATTGGTACAGTGAGCAAAAGAAGAATAGGAAGCAAACTTACATCACAATAGAGACAATTGAAATAAACTTCAAAAGCACTGATAAAAACTCAATGAGAATAGTAAGTGTTGCTAAAAGAAATAAAAAACAAACAAACTAAAAACAAAGGATCAGAAAGGAGGTAAACAGAATGAATTTTATGGAAAAAAAAATTAAAAAAAATAAAAAGAAAAAAGGAGAAAAAGAATCAAATAAAGAAATGTTACACAATATTGCTTCCATCTCAGTAGAGAAGTTAAACAGCCTACAGCATCATGAAGGATTAAGAATAATGAGTACATGGCAATAATCAAATGAGGCCACACCAGTATAATTACTATCCATTACCCAACCACTGTTTGGTGAGGGGATTAGAAAGATATATACATTAAGCATTTACAATTTATATGCAGCACATTTGGTCAAAGAGCAGAGTGCTTAAAATTTTCAAAATAAAAATTTCATTGTTTCATGTAATTTATTTGGTGACTAAGAAAATTTTCAATGTGTAAATGAATATTCTCAAACCCTGGATAAATATTAAATGCATCTTTCCAGCAATCTCCAAAATTTCATATTTCTTTTTTTACAGAATATTTCGAAACATTCAACTGAGTTATCTGAAGAAACTTTTTTGAAACCTAAAACGAGATATTCAATAATTCTTTTTTCTGGTATAGGGAAAATATATACAAAATGCAAAATTAACTTTCAGATAAAAAATATATACAACTTGGAAATTATTTTCTGAGTAATTCATAATATAATTAAACAGATTTATAAAGATATGTATAAAGTAGAAAAATGTATTTATTTACTAATAAATGAAATACAAAATTTAAGTACTTTAAGAAGGAGAATTTAAGATTGAGAATTCCTTAATTGTTATTTATTAAGAAGAATTTTTAATTACACAAATAAAACAATATCAAATTTACACTAAATTTTAAAAATCCATTATTAACAATGTTGCCAATCTCTTAAAACATATGAAGACAAACTTATTTCAAAGGAAAAAAATTATCACCATGTGTCTAAGTTTTATGGACAAAATTGAGGTTTTTTAAACCACAAAAAAAAAAAAAAAAAAAAAGCCAATATCTATCATTCAAGAAAATAAAAGGGTATTAGTTTTTTTTTACTAGAAATGATATTTAGGATTTCTAAAAGGGATATTTTTTTAGGAATTAATAAGGGATAAATGGGGGAGGGGTGATTAAATCAATAGCTTTACTTCTTCAATGGGATCTTAACTGCTTTTCAACCAGTCTTGTAGGTGGGAGTGGTATATGAATATTTAATCATGTACCAAATAATAATGATAATAGTAAAAACGTTAAAATCATTTTAGGGCACTTATGTGAATCTAAATCTTAATTTTGATGGCATACAAAAAATTAAAAAATGTGTATGTTTTGACCACCCTCAAAACTATAATTTTTTGCATATTGATTTAAACTGACATGCTTTTTTCACAACTCCATATTTTATTGAAGTAAGTTTCTCATTTACAGTAACTGCACAAAAATATCAAGTGTAGGATTGATTTTCATATTTTAAGTGCAGAGATGTTAAATTCAGTAATTATCTTTTGCTGTTAGAAAATGAATTAATATGAGCAATGCCAAGTTGAAATAGATGTGCTAATAGATGAAAATTTTTAAATAGTAAATCTATTATTAATCATAATTTCAAAATCTTTTCATCACATCAGTATGTAATAAATTAATTCATATATGATAGGAACATTTCTGTAGGAGTGAAAGAGAGAAAAGAAAAATCAGAAAATCTATTATAAATGTCACAATTTTATTTTCCTATAGTCTCTTATACAATTTAAATTCTGTACTTAGAAATATCTTTTGCCATGAAGAGGGGGAAAAAAATTGCTGGTAGGGTGCCGAATCAATGAGAAATGTAGTATTTATTGGTGTTGGGGATGCTTCAGTTTCAAATATGCTCCCCAGTTTCAATTCTAAAAAAAACAAAAAAAACAAAAAAAAAATACTTTGTAAATACAAATATCAGTAGTTATATCATAGGTAAAAATGGAAAAGTAAAAATAAATGAAGATGTATTTGATAAGAAATTTAAGTCATTTTTGTGTGCTGCTCAAAAGGAAATTAAGAGGTTAGTCTCTTTAGAGCAGTTGATATTGTGTTTAGGATTTATAGATGTAAAACCTTTTGAGCAAACTTTCTTGATTAAAAAGGTATTAATGTTTTTAGTACTGAAGGAGTATATCTATATATTACTAAAATTCTCACTTTATTTGCAACAGGAAAACAGCGCCTAATAACTAGATTTTTTATTAATGCAATACATCTAAAATACTCAACTATTTCCCAGTCTAAATAGCAACGGAAAGATAATTTTGTGAGTTCAGTTTGCACTGATTATTTTTTAACCAAATTCTTGATTTAAATCGAGATAATTATGAAATGCTAATAAGAATCCTTCATCACACCTTAAATAGAAGTATCAATATCATCATAGACTGCTGTTACAAGAATCCAATGAGTTCACAGGTTATCAAGTTTCAATTAAATTTGTGGGGAAGTTTTTAAAAAATCAGAAGCAACTAGAGATAAAATTATATCCCAGTTAAGCTAAGAAAGGTTATTCCAAGTTTAGTGCTGCTTACAAAGTTAAAATAATTTGAGATAAAAAGATTTGTGTTTTATTTGCATTATTTATAGAACTGAAATAAATCCATTAAATGTTCATATAACATAATAAATAAATTAGAGGAAAAAAATCATATAAAGGAAAAATGAAATTAAAAAAAGATTTCTTCAATGATTATTTTGACTTCTTTTATAATAGATTTGGCATGTCACTGGATAAAGATATATAAACTTGGCATATAAATTAAAAAACGAAAAGCTAAGAACACATATTCAAGTGTCCTTATTGATATGTCTCATTTGTATTTACATAGAAGATAAAAAATAAATGTAAAACACTAGCAAATATATTTAGAAAAATAGATGACTAATCGAAAATTAGTGAACAACCTCAGGCATATGTTGAAGTAATAAGATTGTAAAAAACTTATATATTTTGTAAAAAGACGAATGATAGATATATCAAGTCCATGCTAATTGAGGTATTGATCAAGGATTATCTTCATACTTAAATCCGCAAAAAATGTCTTCACATATATTTAAAACAACATCGAATATTAATAACAAGCAGTCTCAATTAAATTTCAGGTCAAATACATGTAATATTGAAATAGATTTTTTTTCGATATAATTGATTAATAACATATCAACAAGGTTTATAGAACCAAACAAATAGGGTTCAAAATTTTTGTTGAC
>CAUZXS010005889.1:0-10000 GCA_963585895.1 Sepioteuthis lessoniana
AGTAAACCAGTTCAAATTCCAGTCACACTATTACATTTACTTTTGGACTAATACCCCTGGGAAAGGTATGAACTCCCCTTATTTCCCCCACCCCACCCAGCTATGTGTTAAATAGTACCATTAGGATTCTACATGGATGACTTTGGCATTAAATAACCTACAAAGGTTCATATGCCATTAAATAAAGAAACCAAAACCAAACATACATAATATATATATATACACACACACATACATACATATGGGGGGTGGTCAGTACGTGAGGTGTAGTAGCAAACATGCAGGACTATAACATCATCGCAAACAAGTTCAGACTTCAGTCGGACTATTACATTTACTCTCGGACTAATAACTATTGGAAACGTATGAATCCCCTTACTCAGCAATATAAGATATGTATCAAGGGTAAAGTGAAGCAATCCTGGAAAGGAGTAGCACCCTCTCCTACACCTCGGTGTAATAGCTATTAAAAAAGGGAGACTTCTGGTTGCCAACTTTAATTTACTTACTACTAAACAGTCTGTAACACTGCTGATCCTGAAGATGCCTTGTTGGAGTAAAGGGCCATAGCCACACCTCATCAAGGATAGAGTTGTGATTTCAATGATAAGATGTTTTTTTTTGGTTAAAGTTGCCAACACCTATCCTCTCCCTGGTTTTGAATTCAAAATCTTTCTTTCTGCTAAACTGGTTTACCAATCAACAAACCCAATTAGCTCTATTTACCCATCGCTGGAGGGAGAAAAGATAGATTCATGCCTTTCTCATGAGTATTATCACAAAATGAAATGCCAGTAAACTTGTTTAGGATTTAAATTCACTTCACTGAATCCATTTCCAAAAACAATAACTGTTATGCAACTAAAGAAGGAATAAAATTGGAATGAAGAGACTGTAACAAAGAAATTATAGATAAATAGTTATTTATCATAAGGATTTTGGTAACCAAAATTGTAAGGCATTATCACTGGTCATGGTAAGTTTCTGTCATGCAAGAAACAACTTCAAATTACACCTGCAGTTGATCTTTGTTCAAATTTCCACAATTCAATGTCTGAGAAAAGATCAACTGAAAAAGCTTTGATAAAAAGCAGTAAAAGATTAAGATATACTCAAGTGAATCAAAAGTTTTGCAATATTTTGGTATTTACTAGTTTGTAGCACATATATCACGACATAATCAGTTCAAGCTGTGCTAAGTATCTTCTGTGGTTGGTAGTATTGTGGTACTTGGTGTGCTGACATCTTGTGCATTGTCCAGCGGGATTTGTTTGTTTGTTTGTTTTTATGGCATATCAACCTTCTTGGGTTATTTAATGCCAAACTCGTCCTTCTAGAAGAACAACAGTGATACTATTTAACTCATAGCTTGGAGGGTAAGGGGGTTCACACCTTCCCCAAAGGTATTTGGTCAAAAGTGAACGTAATAATGCGACTGGAGTTCGACTTGCTTACTATGATTCGACAGTCCAGTGGTTTAACCATGACACTATGAGGACACCTCCCCACTGTGATTTGAAAGCTGCACAGATGAATGTGCAACATAGTCTAATTTGAGAACTTATGTTTTATGAGTTTAAACTGAGTCTAAATGCAGTAGAAGCAATCAAAAACATTTGTTATGCAAAAGGTGAGGGCTCAGATGATCAAAGTACAATAACCGGATGGTTCAAGAAGTTTCGCTCAGGTAGTAAGAACCTTGATGATTAGGCAAGGTCAAGTAGGCTTAAAACCATGCTTCAAACCACACAGGCAAATCCAACAAGTAGCACAGAGAGAGTATCAGGCGAGCTCTGCATCTCACAGTCTAGTATGGTTCATCACCTTCATAAACACAACAAAAGCATCTGAAGCATCACATTACCAAAATATTGTAAACTTTTGACTCACCCCAGTAAATAAAAATTTATTATCAATCTATAATAATGAAAAGGTAGACCAACAATTTTTGAACAACTTTCATCCCAGAATTGTGCTGGATTATCAATTTTTCCAGACCAACAGAGGTCACATGATAATGATTCAATAATCCAATAATTAGATACATTTCATATCTTTAGAGCATTTGGGCCGTTGAAAAATTAAATGAAATATTCATAAATGGTTCAATAGGTTTTACTACATCTAATATAAGATAATATGAAATGTGAATGATAGTCTTTATAGAGTAAAGTATCCTTGGGGCTCGGCATTGAATAAGAGGAGTACATTGTTTAGACATTAGTCTTACACATCAGTTCAACTCTAGGATGGGCTGAATATTCATCCAGAATAAAAATTTTGCAGTCTTCCAGTTGTCCAACAGATGTGAACTGCATTTGTAATTCTGTCTGGATTAAAAGATGTCCTAGACAGTTGACAGAAAAAACTAATGGTCTATCTGTATTTTATTCTAGAATATCAAAAGCAAAACTATCACTGATCTTTCTTCAATTTAAAGCTTCAATTATTTAGACTGCCTTCAAAGATATACATGAAATAGTTGCAGGTTTTCATGTCAGGAATGGTGGAGGATTTTTACTGCTCTCCATTGATGATATCAGGCATTTTATTGCACGGCAATATTCTGAAAGAGAAATAAAGACTGGTTAATCATTAATTTATCTCATACACTAGATGAATTCTTTTTTTAAAAAATTGACAGAAATAATCCTTTTTTTATGAGAGAAAAATTTAAGACAGAAATATTTTATTTAAATTCAATCCTTTTTTTTTTTTTGATCTTCAAGAAATCTGTATGTAATTTATCTTTCATGTATAAAATCAGGGTGAAAATTAGGGGTAGCATTATACAAGTGTCAAAAAATTATAATATTAGCTGTATTAAGGTAACAGACATAAAATTTGGTTCTTTATAGAAAATTCAAATCAAATTTTAACTTTAAATTAACTTGAATTAATTTCAACAAAAACTCAACAAAACTCTTTCCAATGTGGGAAAAAAATTAAAATAAACACACAACTGAAAATATCTGCACATCATTCTGATTGATTTTAATGGCATATCAACCCATCAAGAGTTATTCTATACTTAGAGGTTAGGGAATTGCATACCTTTACATTTTTGTGTAGCTTCTTTAGGGTTTTTGCACATGATTATATGATATCAAGTATTCCTATCAAATATGAATCATTTTTAAACAGATTGATTTGACCCATAGATGGGACCCAAACAGATATAAACACTTCAGGTCAGAGAGGAGCTGGGAGTAATGACAATGAAGAGAATCAATACTCTGATCATTTCCGGAACTGGAGCCTCACTATAAGATATAATTTAGTGTTATACACACAACAGCCCTTTTTGGGACGGGACTTTCCTCCTTGCAAACGATACAGTCATTCAATTCTAAGCCAACAAAGCTATTTTATTATTATTTTATTATCTAAACTAACATAAAAACAGTAGAAATTATATCAAAGGAAGTGTGTTGCTTTAAACTAGAACATTCTACCAACATCTAAAAATCAGAATATGGAATACTGGTTTTTAATTAGTCTTAAACATTGATCTCAAGTGGGGAGTGAGCTATGTGCAATAGAATCATATGATATAAAATGATAAGATATATACACACACACACACACACACATATATATATATATATATATATATATATATATATATATGAAAAAATAACAGATTGGAAAAATCTGATAAAATGTAAAAGATATAAGTGGAAAAGTGGATAAAACCAAACACAGGCAATGAATTCAATTGATATTTCATATTACTGAAAGACTTCATCCACTTTTACGTTGCTCAGTCAGCTAGGGCTGTAGAATACACCGACTGCACCTCTGCAGAGGGGTAAGACACCACCCCCCAACGAGTGTCCTGGATATGACACTAAACAATCTGATGGTGAGGTTCCAGTAATGCTGGAGCTTTTGGAAATGCAGGGCACCCCTTCATTGCCATTGCTCCCAGGTCCACTCTGGCTCGGAATGGTAGCACCTGATAGGGCCCTATCTATGGGTTAAATAGAACTAAACTGCATACTTATGCTAAATTGGATTGTTTGAATTAGAACTGTTTGACTAAAATGAATAGCTTGAAATAGAAATGTTTTTCACAATTGTACTTACATTTAAACTGCATGCTTATGCTAAACTGAATTGTTTGAAATGGGACTGTTTTTGACATTGAAACTGTACTTACACAAAACTGAATTGTTTAATAGAACTGTTTTGACATTTAACTGTGTGTAAATAAAATCTATACTTACACTAGGCTGAACTGGCTGAATTAGAACTGTTTGTATAAACTGAATAGCTTGAAATAGAAAGGTTTTTGACAATTAAACTGTGTACTCATGTTAAACTGAATTCTTTGAAAAAGAACTGACTATTTGCATAAAAATAGATTTGGCATTAAATAACCTACAAAGGTTGATATGTCATAAAACCCAACCAACCACTTTTACATTTATATTTTACACACACACACACACACACACACACACACACACATATATATATATAAGAAATATATGGAATTATGATTTAATACATCAAAAAATAAGAGAATTATCAATACAGCCACGCCATAAATACATATAAGAAATATGATATAAAACGATTATTTATATGTAAAAAGGCAAATACCAAGAGACATATGCAAAAATAGGAGATTTACAATATGAAAATATTTTATTGAAGTTGCAAGGGCCCTTTCATCCGAAATTTGTCAAAAAACTCATTTAAATTTTGAATTTGCATGTACCAACAATTTATATATATATATATATATATATGAAAAAACTGGAAATAAATCTGACAGTATGAAAATGTACAGAGATGAAAAAAATGAAAGGTCTTCAGAGGGTGATTTTATTTATATAATTATTTGCTAACATTAACCATTTCAGTTTTTAGACCTTTATCTTGAGGAATAAATAGATAAATATAGATATAAATAAAATCATCTGCTGAAGACCTTGAGTCTTTTCATCCCTGTATATATATATATAATTAAAGATTTACCCACCAGTCCTAATTATATATTTGCTTTCACACATTCGTTTAGCAGAGAAATCTGTTATACCTTTCTTCAATGAAACTACTATTATATTGGTTAAGAATTTCTTGTTAAAGTTGTTATATACAAGTGTGTGGTTGCAAGAAAAATAAGACTGGCAAGAAGATTTAGTTTATTTCATTTATTGAATAAATAAAATAAACAAGCAAATGAAATATCTAGCAGTTGCTTTGATCTGGTCTGATGGTGTTGTTGGGTGACGCTCTCAGCAACGGTTGAGGATTCAACTGCCCGTGTGGCCTCCGCTTGCCCTATTTATATGTTCCAGACTTCAAACACTGGCTCCAGAAAATACTATTTGTGGAAAAAAAACCAAAAACGATTGGTTAAAAAATTGACCTTTTTTTTATAACTGAGAATTTTGAATAGACTATGTGTGGAGCCAATGGGCAGAAGCCATGATTTTCTCAGTTTGACACTGACTGTTGTTGGGTCAACATCCAGTAGATGTTATTTTCTTCAGCAGCGTCGATGTCTGTTGGTCTATATTTTGTGTGTTTTAGTAGTTAGGTGTGTGAAGAGTTAAGTGGGTGAATCAGAAGAGATTTGAGGTACATGTTGCCTTCAATAAGTTTCCAGAATTTTTTGTACAGGTATTTAAAATTGTCGTAGACACTTGAAAATTCACTATGTCATTGCTATACATATTATGAGATGACTGGCCAATTTTTAGGATTTCAGGTTCAAATCAACAGCTACAGCAGCAATTGGAATACACCCTACTAAAGCCTGATTGTCACAGCTGGTGATTTTCAAAAATGCAATCTGGACGTGAGGACACTTTAGAAGAATGATATGCAATAAAATTCTGTTTTAAACTTTGAAAAAATGCCACAGAAACGTATGGAATACTTCAGACTACTTTTGGAGCATCTTGCATGAATCGAGTATCAGTTTTTGAGGGGCATAAGAGATTCAAGGAAGGCAGGCAGTCAGTAAGAGATGATGAGAGGTGTGGGAGGAGTAAGGAAGTCAATACACCAGAGTTGATTGGCCAAAAAATTAGGGTTACTATGTTGAGGTTTTAAGGGAGTTCAGGAAGAGATTCCTAGGGAAGAGGCCAGCAATTGGGTCAGTGGCATTTCCAGCAGGACAATGCACCAGTCCACAACTCCATCCTTGTCACAGACTATTTGACCAAGATGGGCATCAAGACAGTTCCTCACCCTCCCTATAGTCCAGACGTTGCTCCCTGTGACTTTTGGTTATTCCCTCAGCTCAGAGGCTGTCGTTATGAGACAATTGAGGAGATGAAAGAGGCTGTGACAAAGGTCATTGACATGCTCACACAAGAGGACTTCGATGAGGACTTCCAGAAGTTGTTGGAACGGTAGAACAAGTGCATTGCAGGCAAAGAAGATTACTTCGAAGGGGACTAGAATTTCATGTGTGTACTATCAATAAAAGTGCCCATACGAAAAAAGGCTGGAAACTTATTTAATCATCCTCGTATTTTACTATAACAAAGTCTAACTGGAAGTTATGTTCCATCCCAGGTTCCAAGTTCAGTGGAAAGAAACGGTGACATTACAAGAGCAAAACTATTAGGAGGGTGAATTAACTGATACAAGATATCCCAAGACATGGGTAATGAAATGAAAACAGTTTATCCCTATGGATTGAATAAGGGTTTAGTTCAAAATCCCCTTAAAGTTACCTCCTATGACAAAAGATACCTGATGAAGGCCAGCAGCTAAAACATGTCTATAACAACAAAAATGAAGAGAACAGTCTGAGATGTATAAATAATGTAAATAATAACACCTCATCTAAAAAATTTAGACAGATACCCTGATATAATACCCTGATATAATTTAGAATCTAAAATATGTTCTTTTTAATTTCCTTGGCTGCCAAAGATACAGAGTAGTCTTCCCTGGAGGCTGTGTAACTGCACTATCAACTACAAGGAATATTAACATTGTAATGGTGCATACAAATTTTAAAACTTTCCCATAAAGTAAGAAAAAGTTAAAAAATACTGTAATTATTTTTGTATAACACGCACCTCTAATTTGGACTACAAAATTCTGAAAAAAGAAAATTCTTGTGTATAATACACATTGATATTTTTAGAATTTGTAGCATCTAAATTTAGCATTTGTTCAACTTTTTATCGGTTCATACTGACTATAAATATCGATTTATATAGTTTACATTACGTTTTAAAACAGAAAATTTATACAGTATTTAGAGGAAACCTACAGACATCTTCAGACAAAAATGCAACAATCTTGTGGAGAAAATAATCACACATTAGGAGAAACAAAATTATAAACAAACACACATTCCAGTGGATATTTCTCTTTAATGGCATAAAACACATTAGTTTAGACTATAGATATAACTTACTTTCAGTCATCCCATTCTGAATATAGTTAGGCAAATGTGGCATAAACAAAGATGATTATATAGTTCTCATGTATAATATGCACCCCTAATTTTAGGGCTGAAAATGTGGAAAAATAGTACATTTTGTATTCAAATAATTGCAGTAAATGGCTGAATAAGCAATTGTCATATTTTTCTTGCTCTGACCTTTTATTTATAAACTTTGGACCATACTGTTGATCATCATTAAAGTAAAAATGTTTTCTAAAAAACCTGCCATTCTTTTGTTATTCAGATAATTTACAGTCACACAGCAGCCATGAAAAAATTAGAGGGAATTTTAATGTAGTGTTTGAATTTGTACAATTAGGAGACGGGAGAGTTGTGTTATGGGCTTTTAATAATCTTCATCTACTTAGCATTCATGTCTGACTAATATTCTTTGCACTTGCAATATCTTTTTTTTTTTATCAATTCAATTACAACTATTTACTCTGCCTCATATTAAAATCAGAGATTTGCTTCTTGCGTGTAAGTTAATGAAATCCGATTCTCCTTTCAGAGTCACTAAACAGACAATCTCAAGTCCAGTTATCTAATCACTGAGCCATCACTGGTTATAGAGTACCAAGGTTTTAATATAATCTCCATTTACTGGCTTATCCGAACAGATTAAAAGATTAGAAATCCCCAGATGGTTTTAAATTTGTGAGGATTATGGAGACAGGGCAAAAATCTCAAGGACACAAATAAGAAAACCATCATTATAATCATCATCATCATCATCAAAATGTACCAACAGCACAGATTCCCTTGACTCCCTCTTCCTATATATCTCTATTATTCATCACTCTCAATAAGTTCTCTAGATGGTATTTAGTGTCCACACAGAGATGATGATTATATGGTTTTGCTGGTCAGCCAACACTGGTGTGTCTATGCGTAGGGGTCCATAGGAAAATGTCACTTATCCGTCTGTCCTTACATCTTCAACAGTGCTCAGCATGTCTTGCTCATCTTACTTCAAAGGTTTGTGAGATGGGAGGTAAGTGGTCGCACAAATGCTGAAGTTGTTAAAAGATTCGTTGAATACTACCAAACATTTTTGTCATATCATTGAATTTTCTAAAATCAGGATTTCTTGTTTGGTAATCCATGGATTAAAAAAAAGAAAGATGATAATCATCAGGTTATGCTAACACAGCACAGACTCTTTCTCGTCATCTGTCTCTATCATACATTACTTCTACTAACTCATCTACAGTGCATCCAGAGCTGATGAATGTAAGTCATAACTGGTCGGCCAACACTTGCATGTCAGAATCAAAAAAACAAAACATTTTCCTTATGAGTTCATCATTACTTCTCCAACAGTGACTTTCATGTCTTGTTTATTTTACTTGAATGGTTTGTAGAATAGGAAGTAGTTGGCCCTAAAGTTACTGTTTTGTGGAGTGTTACTTCTAGGAATTGTTCTAAACATTGTCATCTAGTTCCTTTCTAGCTTTTTCTCCATGCATTTCATTAGTGTCCCGGTGTGTAGTATTGATACTGCCACACCTTGGAAGAAATCCTATTTTATTTTATTAGAGATCAGATTTCTGAAAGATCAGTAACCTGTTAATAGCATATTTACTAGGCATATGTTAACATCATTTTCAGTAGATGAGATATTGCTGCCAAGGTATGTGAACTGGTCTAATAACTTTGCCACATAAAATGGAGATGCCTCCTTGTTTAAAACACATGAATTATGTTTCATTTGCATTCATGTAGAGGCCAATGCCTCCAGACCCAAATTAACCAAATCACTTCTTGGATAAGATAATTCAATTTTTAGAAAGCTAATTTCTTTGACGCCACCATTTCACAAGAGAAAAAAATATATGTGAATGATCACCAAAAAAAAAGGTCCAAATGCAATGATCCCCCACCAACTCTTTGTAATACCAAGTTCAAATTCTGGACAAAGATATTTGCATTTATTTCACTTTGTGCTAATGACCTTGGGAAAGGCATGAATCCTTCTATTCTCCTCCTCCAGCTATAGGTAAATAATAAAACTGACTACGCCCTTTAGGCTTTGTAAGGCACCTGGTCCACTAGAAAAAAAAAGCTCTGAATTCAAAAACTGAGAGAAGAGTTGTTTGAGAGAATCTGTGTCATGCTGGTGCAAGCATTCTTCTGTAATCAGCTTATCAAAAAAAAAATCTGGCTGGTCCTACACAAACCTTCACCACTAAAAACAAAATCACTGTGTAAGAAAAGTGGCGCTTCATATGTCATGCGTGACAATAAAGTTACCTCACTTACTCTATTAAACCCACCTTAATATAATTATACTTATATATTGTTGATATATCTATGTACACACACATATGAAATTCTGAATTATCCAGATAATAAAATAATCTTATATAATAAAAAGACATAAATATACGAATAAATGATGAACAGACTGACGATATATAGGTATAAAGAGAGAGAAATAAATAGATAAAAACTCATCTCATAAATATACAGAGAGATATTAATAGAATAGAATAAAGAAGCAGATAAATGAACATTATATACCATGATTGTTAACTTGAGTAAGGCCACTTGTTTGTTATGTGTCCCAATATCAAG
>CAUZXS010005889.1:15000-72500 GCA_963585895.1 Sepioteuthis lessoniana
GGTGCATAATTCAATTATTTTGATAAGTTTAGAGACAGAAAATGAGAGAATCTTTTTCTAGTTGAATTTTCAGTTGAAGTATACATTTTTTAACGGGTATGTTTGTATATAAGAATTGAATGTCAAAGTTTGCTTGGAGTTTATTTTTCATGTTTATGTTTTTTATTTTGTTTAGGAGGTTGCCAGAAGTTTTTAGATGAGAAGGGTTTATTGTGCCTAATAGAGGTGTTAATATTTTGGTTATGTGTTTTACAATGTTGGGCGGGGGCATATTTATATCAGAGATTATTGGACTTAAAGGGATATTGTTTTTATGTTTTAGGAAGTCTGTAGATTGTAGGAATAGCTGGGTGGTCATTTATTAATGTGGACCATAGTTTGTCTTCATTTGAGATTATTTTTTTATAGGATTTGTTAAAGATTTCTATGTTTTTATTGATGTTTTTAAAGGAAATAGGAGTGTAGGTGTTTTGGTCATAGGTTCAGTAGTTTTTCATGGTAATCTGTGGTGTCTAAGATAGCAATACCTCCTCCTTTGTCAGGGGATGTTATAATGATGTTTTTATTTTTGGCTAGGTTTGAGAGGGCTGTTATGCATCTTCTTGGTAGATTTTGTGTGAATGTGTAGTGGTCGGTGGTGAGAGCCCTTAGAATGTGCTCCTCCAAACTTCTAAACCAAGAATTTGAGCACATCAAATACACTTTCTCCAAATTACAATATCCCGAATCTTTTATTCACCATGCAAAAATAAACCAAACTCAAAAACTAACCCTAGAAAAAGGCACATAATATTATCCCAAAATCCTACTAACAACCTCATTGAAAAAAAAAGTTAAATTACTTAGGCATAAAAACCACAACCCGCACCAAAAAACAATAAACAAGTAGTAAAGAACCACACCAAAAACACAAATTCCCAAACCAATGCAGGTTTTTACAAAATCTGCCGCCAAAATTGCAATAAAGTTTATGTAGGTGAAACAGGTAGAAACATAAACAAAAGAGTATATGAACATAAAAAAACTTCAAAACCGGTAACACAACAAACTCTTTAGTCTATCACAATATTCAAACAATTCATAATTTTGACTTTTAAAATGCCGCCATATTTGCTTTTATTCATGACAAAAATTAAAGAAGAATAATTGAAGCAAGTTCCAGAGCACACCTTGAAACAATACCACAATGAAAAGGCTTCTTTAATATATCACCTTCCATAGGAGAAATTATACTGAAGGAATTCAAAATCCACACTGGAGATTACCTTTCTCAAAACATTTAAAAGCAACAAATGTCACAAATCCATTTCTCAAACAACAAAACACCATTTACTATTTTTTTAAATAATTCCATCATGTGACATGATGCCATGATGCAAATTTAAAAATACCAACCAGTATCACTCCATTTTTTCACAAAACTACATCAACAAGCCCTGAAGAAGAGTTCATTTGAATCAAAATTTATCTCTCATAATTATTTTTTCATTCTAAAATAATTTTGACAAAACATATCTTCATTTAAAGAATTAAAGTCAAAACACGTTGGCTAATAAATGGACCGTCAAGCCTATTTTTCTTCTGATTTACCTTTCCTACACACATTCTGTCTGAATTATCTAGTTCCTTATTACATAATGGAATATATATATATATATATATATATATATGAGTTTCTGCTGGATGTTGATGAGTTAGTTATGAAAAAGGATTCTAGGTATTTACAAAGAACAAGAAAATTGATAGTGCAGTAAAAATTAGCATTTGAAATCTTAGCTTTATAACTGGACATAAATATTTCAACAACTAAGCACATTCCAGAAGGAATAGAAAGATAGATAGAGAGAGTGGGGAGGAATATCATGTACTTATTCCTGGCTGCACTACTTGGAAGTTAATAATATACCTAAAAACTAGCCTAGATGGGAACTATACAAGAATTCAACTTGCTGTTTTGAGTAAATCCTAGAAGCAGCACTCTACAAAACAGCAACCTTACAATCACTTACCTCTTATTGAAACATCCAAGTTAGACAAGCAAGACATATTGGGTACTGATGAAGAAGTAAGGACAAACTCATAACAAATTTCTATGGACTACTACAAATGGACACACCAGTGTTGTCTAACCAGCAAAAGCTTACATTCATCAGCTCTGTGCAGACACTGGATGCAGCCACAACAATGATGAGGATGGTGATTCATTAAATCATTTGAATTTTATCATGACGGACTTTCGTTATTAGTTCTTGGCAATGGATACTTGCCAAGAACTAATAATGAAAATCCTATTAATGATTTTCATCAATTTTGATCAGACATCCTTGCTTAAAGTGCTGTCCATGAAAATAAGACAAAGAAATAACTGAATAAAAAATCAATAATAATAATAATAATAATAATAATAATAATGATAACAACAACCAGATGTTAATTAACAAGATGAAAAGAACTTGTCAACTGGTGGATTTTGCTGTTTCCATAGATTGTAGAGGGGAAATAAAAGAAAGTGAAAAGATAGACAAATACTTGGACCTTGCTTGAGCACTAACAAAGCTATAGAATATGAAAGTGACAAAGATACCAATTGTAGTTGGTGCCCCTGGAACAATCCTGAAAGGCCTCTAAAAGAGACTGGGGAAACAAAAAGAACATACAGACCACAACACAGTTAAAATCAGCTAGAATACTGAGAAGAGTTCTTGAGATCTGAGGAGACTTGCTGTCATTTTGACTTCAGTGAAAAAGCACCAGTTAAAACTGATGTGAAAAATTGACATAGAGTGAAAATGATAATAATGTGAGATTTTGAGATAGAAATAGATTCCCTAATTTTAAGCAAAGAACAAATGAAGAATCTGTTAACAAAAAGAGTTGAAGACTTCATCATTTCAGAAGATGAAAATAAAGAAAAACTGGATGAAATACTTGGACTTTGGCAGAGAGCTAAAAATATGTAACATAAAATTGACAGTGATACCAATGATAGATGGAACCCTAGGAACAATATCAAATACTGGGGGAATTGGAAATTCAAGAAAAAATCAAGACCATCCAGACCACAGCACTGCTGAAATCAGCTAGAATACTGAGAAGAATTCTGGAGAGCAGGAAGACTTGCTGTCATTTAGATTTCAGTGAAGGTAACCAATTTCTCCTGGTGTGAAAAACTTATAAAGTCAAAAGTTTTGCAATATTTTGATAACAACACAAATCAGCGGCTGTAGACGCTCTTGCTGATGAGATGCCAAACTTGCCTAATAGTGGAACATAGCTTCAGAATCTGCTAGTATGGTCAAAGGTCTGTAAACAAGGGTATCATATTTTCAAGTACTTTAGCTCTGGGAAGTCTGTAGGAAAGGTGTGGGTGTTCTTTTCCAAAATCAAGGGCTCCGTATATTCAAAGAAGCAATCAGAAGATCGGCAGATGTTACAGTCCAAGATAATGGCGCTGATGCTGCCAGGCTAGCCTGCTTTCTTCCAATCCATCTTTGCTCAATTGGCCGGGGCTATAGAATACACCAACAACATCTGGTGCAGAAGAGTGAGACCCCATCCTAACGAGTGTCCTGGATATGACATTAAATAATCTGATGGTGAAGCTCCAGTAATTCTGGAGCTTTGGGAAATAGAAAGTACCCCTTCATTGCCTTTGTTTCCAGGTCTTTTCTCACCCAGAGTGGTAGCACCTGATAAGATCCTATCTATAGGTCAAATAGAACTGACATTTAAAATGAGTGCAAAGAAATGACTTATGCTAAATAGAACTGTTTGATCATTTAACTGTGTGTAAATAAATGACTGATTTTTAATTGAATTGTTAGTGATACATAAGAATACTTGCAACCATTTAAATGGGTAATGTTGAATAGAATAATTAGTGTTACATAGCAGTACTTGAAACCATTTAACTGTGTGCAAACAAATAATTTATGGTAAATAGAATTATTTGTATTAGATAGCAATACTTGAAACCATTTAACTGTGTGCAAACAAATAATTCATGGTAAATAGAATTATTTGTATTAGATAGCAATTCTTAAAACCATTTAACTGTGTGCAAAAAAATGAACTCAGGTTCATTTAAAAATGTTATCAACAAAATGTGTTAACAAATCATATATATATATATATATATATATGTATAAAGAGGATTTGGCATTAAATAACCTACAATGGTTGATATGCCATAAAACCAAACTAATCGAACCCATCTACTGTGGTTGTTCACAAGACAGACACACATGAAAATTAGCAGCTGATAATTGGCATTTTATCTTTAATCCATATCCCAAGAGTAATAGATCAATGTCCAGGTCCATGTTGTAAAGTTTCACTTGACCCCAGTACAGGATAGAACAGAAAAATTGTCACCAATAAAGATGGCTATACATGGTTATTCAGGGAATTTGTTTTTGCTTCTTTTTATTTCCTTGTAGAACTGAGTTGTAACTTGAACAGTTTCAACCAAAACCTGCAACTGACTAATCTTTTCTTAAAAGTATCAACACAATGTGAGGTTTAGTCATTTAGCAGGTGAGACTTGATATGCTTCGATGAAAGATTCCCACACATTGATTTGATTTAATTTAATTTTGGGAGTTCTTCAGATTACAGTGTGTTTCACAATTGTTGAAACAAAACAGCAACCTCTTAGATTTTCCTTGTTGACTTCATTCTCTTTCTCTTTTCAGATTATTGTAGGGAAATAGCATTTTGATATATCTAACCAAATATATCAAAATCATGCCTTGGACGATGGAGCAAAAGATCTTTTGTGTGGAAAAATATAACAAAACTAAGTTTTTCAAGATTGTTCAAGTAAGAAGAAAGTTCATTTTCAATACATTTCCAAACAGGAGTCAGATTCGGTCAAGAATTTTGATGCTCATGACACTTGTGAAGATTGTAGAGCAATAGGTTCCTCGCCATCTGGGTGCCCAATAACAATTCAAATACCCAAAAATGTCACCAGAGTTCAAGAGTTACTCTGAGCCCATCCAGATCTTTGTAACAGAGAAGTTTTGGAATACGTCTTCACACAAAAGATCTTCTGCTCCCTCATTCAAGACATTATTTTGCTATATTTAGTTGAATATATCTAAGTGTTAACAATTTCCCCACAATAATCTGAAAAGAAAAAGAGAATCGAATCAACAGGGAAGATCTGAGAGGTTGCTTCTTTGTTTCAATAATTGTGAAATACCCTGTCTTTCCAATCCAGGAAACTAAGATCTTTTTGATAAATCAAAATGTCAATTATCAAAAGGATCAGCACTAGTGTCAAATGTTTTATTCAAGTTTTCAAATACAACAGAATTGTAATCATGGATTTTGATGAAGTTGAATAAAGAAGATTAATTATTTATGAAACCCATAATATCTTAGATAAACAAATATGTCTAATCTTCTATTCATTCTAATTGTATGCAGTATCTTGTCACTGGCATGCTACACTGATTAACCAAGAAGATGATAAGTGAGCACTTAAGCAAAACTACTTCCCACAAAACCAGCTGCCCACATGAGTATGATAACTATTGTTTTGTGAAAAGTAATATCAGCTTAATTTAAACTAGTCAAAGACCCCACACATGTTAGGTACCCAGTAAGGATTAAAGTTACATCACAAGAACTGATTTGTAGATTTCCATCCTCACCATCACACTATAACAATAACATATCAGATTAAATAGAAAACATTTTCAACACACATTTGTTAGAGAGGAATTTCTAGAAATGAAAATTTTTCTTACCTGCTGGGTTCTTGTAAAATTGGCAGTTGTTGGCACACTTGTTGCGTAGGGGATCTGTTGCTTGTCTGCCACAAGGACATAGAGAAGGCAGGGGGATACACAATTTGTTACATTTCTCCTCAAGCAGCTGAATCAAAGCAAGCAATTTCCTGTTGGTTGATAAATAAAAAATATATAGATTTATTATTTGCTGTTCATTCATGAAGAAACCTTCCTCTCAAACTTTGGAGGAATTCTCTTTTCTTTTTTTTCTTGTCTATCCATAAATCCAATGAATTCAAACTCCCTACCAGCAAGGCAGAAGAACTTGTTAGAGTAAAGAAAGAAAACAAGGAACTGGAGTCCCTAAAGTAGTTCAACAATGTATTCAACTTTTTTCCTTAAGCAAAACTTATACTAAGTTGTATAACACTTTGTTCTTGTCTCAGGCAACAGAATGAGCAACTGCTGGTCTTTCATACAATCTTGACCAGGACAGTGCCAAGATCAAAGTGCAGATCCAGAGCTCTCAAGACTGACAGGGACCAGAATAATATAAGAATTTAAAAAATAAATAAAATTATTTATTAAATCTGTTTTGGTTGTTTAATGTTTCACCAGAAATGATAAAATTCTGGTATCTTTGGTTGAGAAGAAAATTAAGTTTTTATAGAAAAAAATTGTTAGAGATGTATTTATTTTCTGGGTGATACTGTATGTCTAATGTAATAAAGAATTGAAAGGTATGTATTTACTAACCCCCTCCAGGAAATGACACAAGGTCAACTTTTAAGCAGATTTTTAACAGGTTTGAATTCAGAGTTTTCCTTCTCTTTGACTGGTTGTCATACCAAGGTTAAAGAGTAGAATCAGCCCTACTATCTATCCATAGCTAGAGGGAGAATAATTGGATTCATACCTTTCGAGAGGGTATTAGCACGATGTGTAATTCAAACAGCCTCATCCAGGATTTGAACTTGGGTCACTGTGTCCAAAGGTAGACTACTTAACCAGTAGGTATTTTTGAAGGAGGAACACTTTAACAACTGATTTTGGAAAATTGTAAAAAATAAGTTTATTAATTCATAAAAAAATAGGGTAGGCTGAAATATTTAAGACAACTCCTATAGCAATACTAATGCTAAAATTTATAGCACTGTAAAGTTCCCTAACCCAATATGATGTGAAATGCAAACAGCATCACCCAGGATTTGCCAACTTGGCTAGAAGGTATTTTTGAAGGAGGAATACTCTAACAGTTGATTTAGAGAAATTGTAATGAATAGATAAGTTCATGAATTCATAATAAAAATAGAGGGTGGGCGGACTGAAATCTTTAAAGCAACTCCTAATATCAAAGTGTATAACAACTTTGGATAATATTGGTGTTGTGAAGAGAAGAAAACTGTAGCATGAGCAACTACTGTTCTTTCATACAAACTTGCCCAGGCCTATGCCAAGATCCAGGAGCAGATCCATGATCTCACATAACCAATGGATACCAGGTGTAAAAGAACATTGTATTTCTTGAATTACATCCAAATTATTTAATACAAAAACCAATGGAAGTAAGCTGCTTACTTAGTCAGCTGTTTGCATTCCACGAATCCAACTATTCTTCCTCTAGCTATAAGTATGTAGTGTAGCATAATGGGGCATTTAGATGGATTTTGGTTAAGAAAAAAAACATATATATAACAGTATTGGTTGTCACAAAATCACTTTGTGGGTATGTGTCAAACCAAGTGCAATATAATATGGAGAGTGCTCAATATCTAGGATAGAGCTATTATATAAAACTGCCTGATGATTGTTGTTTTGCAAAAAAATCCATGAAACCCAGGGTAGCAGTACTTTGATAAGCTAATTGCTTACAGTATCTGCAGTTGCTAAGTGGTCACCCATCAAATTACCAAGCAGGCTCATTATTGCTTAACATTTGCAATCTAGTGAGAACCAGTGCTTTAAGCCTAACTTGATCATAAGTCAAAAAAATTCATATATGATAATTAAAAGCAATGATTGGTCTGGAACAGCTAACAAGATATTTCTCAAAACAATTTCTTTATCCTGAATGTTTTTAAATGTCTAGCAAGGAATTACAAGGGTCAGAAAGTTCACAGGCTGACTACTCTCATGGAATATGGTCATATGAGGTCTATTTTTCAGTACAGTCCCCCTTGTAATCCACACACTTGTTTTACCAGTGTTGCAGTGCTTGAATTCTATTAGTCAAACTTTTTGACTGGAGCTGTAGAATATGCCAACTGCTCCTCTGCAGAGAAGTAAGACCCCCCGCCACACCACAAGGCTACCTGTTAGCCTAGAGTAGCAACTTGTAGGGTTTAAGGATGGGATTTTGGTAGTTGAGCAGTCTATGACCTGGCAGCTAAATTGGTCACTTGACTAACAACACTTTGGCTTTTACTGGGCTAGACAGTCAGCTGGTCACATCAAGCCCTAGCACCTATTTGATTGCCCTGAACATGTTAGAATTCGGGTAGCCATTTTGACCTCCAGTTATGAGATTCCTAACAGAAAAGATATGTCTTGCCAGTAGAAAACTGCAGAACAATAATTAATAAGGATAATTTGCTGCTGATATTTATATACTTCAAGTCATCACTGTCAGACAATCTCCTCCTGCTACTGACTTGCAAGTCCATAGATAAAATATTCTGGATGTCTTATATCCCAACAAAATAGTCCAACACACCCACCTGATTTGGGTATAAGATGGAATTGTCCACTTCAAAAAGAATACATATTAAATCAAAAATTGCTGTTTCTTTAATTTCTTTTTTAGATTATTAGTATTATCATTATTAATATGATTATTATTTGTTTCCACCTCTACCTAATCTTTGAGAAAAAGGATAATTAACACAAAAACAGTTTGTCATTTAGTTTATTTTTTATTAGGATTAATTAACTAGTTTAATATCATATCTAGGATACTCATGGGGGGGGTACCCTTCTGCTGAGATGCAGTTGATGTATTCTCCTACCCCAGTCAACTGAGCTATGATGCCTAATTTACTAAGTTAAGACTGAATACCCACAATAATCTTTATGAAAGTATTTTATTTTATTCTTGTCATTGACGTTGTAAACATATCAGCTACATTTTGTTTATTTCGATTTATTCTAAAAGAATGGACCCTTTATTTATTTCATTACATATAAACTGAAATTTCATATCAATCTGTTTTGATTTTTGATGGATAACTGGGTTCTTTGCCAAGACAATACTGGATTGATTATCACAATAAATAGTTGTTAGGTGTTTGAGGGACTTTATTTCTGTCATGGTTCTCAGTAGAGCTCTAAGATACAGGGCTTCTTGACTAGCTAATAAGATAGCGATAAATTCCTCTTTGCATGTTGACAAAGTGATTAAATTTTGTTTTTTTTTAGATTTCCATGAAATCATTGGGTTGTCTTTTGCCAATCCAAAACAATATCTACTCATGTTTTTCCTATCACTTAAATTAGCCCAATCTGCATCACAAAATGCGTCTAATTTCAGAGGTTTCTGCAATTTCTTAAATAATAGTGACTGATTGATTGTGCTTTTTAAATAACGTAAGATGTGCTTTGCTTTTGTTAAATGGAAAGAACTTGGTTTTGCTAGGTCCTGAGACAACCTTGTAACTGTATAGCAAATATCTGGCCTTGTTGCAATGATGATATATAACAGACTACCAATAATTTCATGATAGTGTTTGTTGCCTATTAAATTGACTTTGTCACTTGTTTTCTTTATATTCATTTCACATGAAGTTGAGCGTTGTTTGCAATCTGCCATGCCAAAATTTGATTATATCTTTGCTATATATCTAGATTGATTCATTTTAATAGTATTATTTTTACATTCAAATTATATTCCTAAAAACCAGGATAATTTCCCAAGATCAGTCATTTTGAATCATGAGTTCAGTTTTGCCTCGACATTTCTTTGTAGCAAGCAAAGTGTCAGATTTATGTTTTAAGAAATATAACATTATAAGGCCTGAAAAGACATCAATAAAATTAAGTACATATCTATAACCTTCTTTTCCTAAAGGTTGTATAGGCCCAGCTAAATCACTGTGCACTAGTGCCAGAATTTTTGTTGCCTTTCAATCTAAAGTCTTATTTCTGTTATTAGTCATCTTCCCTTGAATACATATATCACATATGCTCTTAAAGCATAATTTGGAGTCAGTTTTATCTCCATTCCTTTTACTAAATTGGATAAATTTTTAATATCAGATTCATTACAGTGGCCTAATATTTTATGCCAAGTATGTAAGTCATGAGTGGCATTTTTGGCAGAAATGATATCTTTTTAAAAATAATATAAATGTCCTTTCGGTGTGATGTTAAAAACTGCTCTGTTAGGGTAAATCAATTGGAAATTGTCATGCCCAAAACTTATATGTGCACCATTTTTTGTTGTGGCTTGAACTGAAAATATATTTTGTTTAAAGGTTGGTATATATAGGGCATTTTTTAAGATACATCTAGAAATGTGGCCTTTGCTAGTTTGTAAATAAGTACAGGCATTTCCTCTTTTCAGGACTGTATTATTTGCTCGGATCCCATCAGCTAATTTAACAAAATAGTTCCCTGGTTCAAAATTTTGATCAAAATTAATCAATTTGGATTTATCATTTATTACATGTTCTGTCATACCAAAGACTTTGAAAATGGTACTTGATACCTCCTTGTTTAACACTCAGCAATATAAGGTACGGATCAAGAGTAAAGTGGAACAATCTAGGGAAAGGAATAGCACCCTCCCCTACACCTCAGTGTAGTAGCTATTGAAAAGGGAGCCTAACTGGTCGCCCTCGACTACGGTTGCTAACTTTACTTTTACTTACATGTTCTGTAGCCCCACAGTCAACCAAACAAATCACTTTTGTCTGAAATGATATCATATCTTAAAGCAAAGAAATTGGTTTGGCCTTTTGAATAAGTTTTTATATTCTGACAAAAATCTTTTCTCCTTTTATTTTGGCATTGGAAAGCTTTGTGGCCTTTTTTATTGCAGATGTAACAAATAATATTTGTCTTCTCTGGGTCGAAAATATAATTCTTATTACTGTGATGAAGTTTCTTGTAATTATCATAGTTATAATTTGTTGATTTACAATCATAATGTGAATGGGTACTTCATCATCATGTCATGCAGCTAGCACGGATTTCCCTGACCCTCTCTCACCACCTATCTCTATCGTTCATCACTCTTGGCAGGTCTTCTAGGCTACATCCTGTATTGGCACAGAGCTGTTGTAGATAGGTTCTGGCTGGCTGTCCAACCTTTGCACATCCATGTGAGGGGGTCCACAGGACTACATTGTTTATGAATTCATCCTTACTTCTCCAGGAGTGTCCTGCATGTCTGGTTCATCTAATTTGAATGGTTTTCGTGATGGGTGGTAGGTGGCTACACAGCTGCTGTTTTGTGGTGTGTTGCTTCCTGGACTTATTCAGTACAGCTCGTAGTATTCTTTTAAAACCATGGCAATTAAAAGTTTGTTGCTTATAATGTCATCAGCTTCTTTCAGTGCATTAGAAATATTCTCTGCCTTTATTATATAGTTTGTAATAGACTCTGATTCCAATCTTCTCAAAGATGTTAGCTCTGTATAGAGGGAAATAACTTTTGGCTTTCTTTTTGACAAATAATATTCTCTTAATATCCCTAATGCCTTTCACTCATTGTCTTTGGCGTCTCTCAATATAAATGATAAACTTTTATCATCTAAACACTGGATGAGCTTGGGGAAGACAGTTGCGTTCTTTTCTACAAAATCCATATCATCACTTTGATCTGTTGGTGAGAGTATATTTTAATGTAAGTGTTGAATTCTAAGATATCCCAGGAACTTCACTTCCCACAATTTGTACTTGGATTCATTGTCATCAAAGAACAGTTTCACTGTCCTAGGCTCATAACCTGTTAGAATTTGGGTAGCCATTTTGTCCTCTATGCATGAGATTCTTAATACAAAAGATACATCTTGCCAGTAGAAAACTGCAAAACAATAATCAACGACGAGGATAATTTGCTGCTGATTTTTATATGCTTCTAGTCATCACTGATTGGCAAATATCCTGCTACTGATTGGCAAGTCCATAGATAAAATGGACTATACTATGGACATCTTATACCCCAACAAAACAGTCCAAATTCTTCAAATTACTGTTGTAGTAAATAAACACCCATTGGAGAATTATCCTGAAGAACTACTTCAGAGGTCCAAAAGAGCCAAAGTGGCATAGTCTAAATTTACATTTAAAACAAGCAAATTGCAAGTGAGGGGAAACATATGAGTATCAACTCTGGAATGATACAGCATGTGTGTTACTGAGCCAGACTGAGGCTGGCAGTATGCACTAAATGCTAATTTTTACGATGAGCAGGTTTGGTAAAATGAATAAATAGGGGTAAGTTTTTGTTGGGACAATACTTGGCTTTTGTGCTCAGTGTAATTCAGATCAGTGTGTTGTGAGATGTGTGCCAAACCAGAGACCCATGTAAGTGTTGTTTCAGTGTCTGGTTAAAATCTTCCAATTGAACAGACATGATTGCTGTCCTAGAGAAAACACTGTTTTTTCTCACAAATTTAGAGGCTGAGGACCAGTTACATTGAGAAAAACAAGACTTTAAGGGTCCTGAATATGATAAACTGAATTTGATTGTGAGGCTCTTAAGTCCTGAAATTTGGTTTGGTTTCTTTGTTTAATGGCATATCAAACTGTTGTGTAATGGTAAGGAAGAGATACACAGTGAAATAGAGTTAATTATTTATTAACTGAAGTGGTACAGTCCAACAAATATTATAAGTCTTGCGCTGTGGGTGTTACATCCGAAGTTGGTCTTACTACTGACCGAGATCTTTCAGTACTGATGTGCTTAAGAAACAAGCAGTCTTTTATACCTCCAAGATACCAGAAGTCACGTGGTATGAGCCACTATACAACACAAACTTGATAGGTGATTTAATGCAAAAGCCATCCTTTTAGAAGAACTGCAATGATATTATTCAACCCAGGATATTTGTCCAGAAGTAAATCTAATAGCACAACTGGAATTTGAACTTGCTTACTTTGAGATCGCAGTCGAGCACATTAGCCATTATGCCATAGGGAATCCCTCCTGGAGTTTAGGGAATGTAGAATACCTCTTCATTACCATTACTCTCAGTTCCACTCC
The DNA here is from genome assembly GCA_963585895.1 of Sepioteuthis lessoniana. NCBI lineage: Eukaryota > Metazoa > Mollusca > Cephalopoda > Myopsida > Loliginidae > Sepioteuthis > Sepioteuthis lessoniana. The sequence continues at coordinate 27,943 of CAUZXS010005889.1, forward strand.
GACTCAGTAGTACCTTTTAGGGTCCCATCTATGGATCAAATAGAGCTGTTTAATCCTTTACTAAGGATTATTGTTGTTTGTTACTTGAAACCATACAGCTGTATGCAAATTGTTCATATTAGATTGGAATATTTGATAAATAGAATTAGTAATGTTAACTAGCAATACTTGAAACCATTTAACTGTGTGCAAACAAATGAGTTCTAACTTGTTTAAAATAAGGCTACCAACAAATTATTGGCTTATGAATCACACATATATAGATATACATGTTGAAATGATAGAAATATGAGGAAAGTTGAATAAATCAAACACTTAAAACTGTTTTAGAGGCGTGATATTTCGTTTTTCCCCTGCTGATAAAAGTGGTGGCATTATAATCATGCCCAGAGGTACGTCGACAAAATCAATTCACTTCTAGAAGACACAAACACCTATAAGATATCTAACCTAACCACCATCAACAAAGACATTATTTCCTTCAACAAACTCTTCAAAAAACTTGTAAAGAACTAAAAAAGCTGGACATCCCTCATCAAACACCACCCAACATTATATGGCCTACCCACAATCCATAAACCAAACACTCCTACAACCCATTATCTCCAGCATCAATAGCTCACACCATAGCTAAAATATTACCCCCACTACTCAGCACAATCAACCCCTTACTTATTATAAACTCTGGAGACTTATCGATGCTTTACTTATTTTCCTTCCCCAAAACATAAAAATAGAAGAGATCATAGAAAAAAACTAAACAATGTTGAACACTCCACCAACTTCACCTATGAAAAAGAATCTAATAATGCCATACCCTTCCTGGACATCCTAATTATTTAATCTCATAACAATTTAACTTTTAAAAGGTAAAAGCCTATTATAGGTCCTGTTTTAATTTTGTTGTTGTAGTGGGAGTAAAAATGTATGTAATTGTTTTTGTTTGTGGGTTTGCGGTAGACTTTAAAAGTTAAACTGTTATGAGATTAAATAATAATATTCCCTCAAAAGCCTAAAATACCAAAAATTGTTCATATTAAATGCTAGAAAGAAGCTCTCAAGATACACTCATCAAATAAACCTAAGAAAAACAACCCCACTATTCCCATTACCCACAGACCTATCTCTCTACCCACTAACACACATAACATAGCACTCTATGACAAACTAACCAAATTAGGAATGCCAATCATACAAGCCACATCACAAACCATTGAAAACCTCACAAACATTTTAAAACGAACCAACAAAGAAATCACTTCTCATCCTCGCATATACTCAATCCTATGCAAAGATTGTAACAAACATAACATCTGCAAACCCCAATGCAATCTAGAAATAAGAATCTATGAACACAAATGATCAATCAAAACAAATGATGATCGAAACAAATGACGATCAAAACATCCTTTTCTCCCACAAGTTAGAGTTCAAACACACCTTCAATTTTTTCCAAGCAACTCTAACCAAACCCATACATTGCAAAAAATCCCACAGACTATTAGAATCTGTGGTCATTTCCAAAACAAACCATATAAAACAACGCCCAGGATTTTATCAGATTTCACAATACCTGGCCGACATCATACTACACAAAAACAATATCAAAATAGAAAACAAATAAAAAAGGGACATTTTCTCCACACTGTGCCACCATACTTTTGAGAATTCTTTCCTCATCACTTTCTCTTTCCCCTTTTTCGCTCCCCTTCCCACCTAGACATCACATTATAGTCAATGTCTGCAACATCACATTATAGTCAATGTCTGCAACATCACATTATAGTCAATGTCTGCAACATCACATTATAGCCAATGTCTGCAACATCACATTATAGTCAATGTTTTTCAATGAAACAGGATGTGCCAAAATCCCTTTCCCCTCCCCCTTTTCCCTAATTCTTTCCTATCAGCTCACTAAAATTATTTCCACTTTCACACAATCAAAAATCTTTAATAAAACCTGATACATTTGACTCTAAACCCTCTCTTTCTTCCAGCTACACCTTTATAAACAGGTTTCAGTTTGAAAAAGTTCTTAGAAATGAAAGAATGAAATATCATGCCTCTAAATTGGTTTTAAGTGTTTGATTTATCCAATTTTCCACATATATATATATATATATATATATATATATATATATATATAAACAAGATTTGTCATTAAATAACCTACAAAGGTCAATATGCCATAAAACACCAACCAACCATTAGTCAAAAACTTCATCAACAGCATATATGTTTGTTTGTTTGTTAGTTATTTTATGGCATATCAACCTTTTTATATTATCTAATGCTAAATCCATCCTTTTAGAAAGACAGTAATGGTACTATTTAACTCACAGACGGGAGGATAAAGGGGGTTCATACCTTTCCCAAGAGTATTTGTCCGAAAGTGAACATAATAGCATGACTAGAGTTTGAACTCGCATACTATGATTCTGCAGTCCATCACTTTAACCATTACACAGCGAGGACACCCCCAGTATATATGATGTCATCATATGAACTTTACAGCCTTGTAGATAGTGGTTCAGAATAATTCATGGAGATTAATGAAGCTGATAAACATTCTGAAGTCGCTGGTTGAGTTTTTGTTTAAATGGTAGGGGAGTCCACATGGTGTAATGGCTAAAGTGCTGGTTGTGGTCTTGAAGTAAGCAAGTTCAAACTTCAGTCATGCTATTATGTTAAATCTCAGACAAATATCCTTGGGAAAGGCATGAACCCCCTTATCCCCCAGTTATGGTTAAATAGTATTACTGCTGGTTTTCTACAAGCATGGCTTTGGTATCAAAATAACCTATGAAGGTTGATATACCATTAAACAAAGGAAACTAAACGAAATATCAAAATATCATACAAAATAGTATGAATTATCAAAATCAGTCATATTTTCATATTTTTAGAAGAAAGACTTGATATTATTCTTTCTTTAGTAACTCTACCAGTCTCTCTCATTTTCTTCTCCATCCTTCCTTTTCTTTCTCTTCCTTCAATCATCTCCTTCCCCCAACCCCAAGTCATATAGTTTTGTTTGTTAGCTATCCTCTTCTGTTTGCTGGCCTCTCAAATAACATGTCAAGTTTACTGCTACTATTTCTGGATCCCAATGAGAAAATATGTTGGAGGGAAACAGGGTACTAGAGTTTGTCTGAAGTCTCTAAATTCCTTAAGTCAATTCAGCTTCTTAAGGATCTGTTGCATCACATTGTTGCATCTGTTGTACCCCTGTGATATACATGTGTTGTATCAATCCTTTGCTGACAATGGCTAAAAACTAGAGTTACATTGGAAGATATCATCATCATCATCATCACTTCCTATTCAGGTGTAAGAAAGTTTATTGCTTGTGAATAACAAGAGTAAATGGATCAATGGAGTTTTATTTCTATTAAAGATTTCCAATCTACAAGCATCTTTGTGAGATTGTTATTGTTGAGGGTTTCCAATTGAATGTTCTTTTTATCTTTCTTTGTAAGGCAAGATGGGGTCTCTTTTCCTGCAAATCTGGCATCCTCAAATGTATGTATTTAACCAATCCCTCCACTATAACCATGATGTGACACAAGACCAATTTTTAAGTGAAGTAAAGCTGGTTTGAATTTGGAGTTTTCCTTCTCTTAGACTGGTTGCCTAACCAAAGCTAAAGAATACTAATATTTACCTGTAGCTCCTGATGATGGGGAAAATAACAAGGGCATTAGCATGAAGAGAAATGCAAACAGTCTCATCCAGGATTTGAACTTGGATCACAGATTCCAAATCCAATGATGATAACCATTATTACTCAAATATATGAGGGTCAGCTGAAAAGTTCATAGGCTGACCAAGATACCCTCATGGAATGTAATCATATGAGGTCTATTTTTCAATATAGTCCTCCTTGCAGTGCACACACTTCTTCATTGGTATTGCAGTGCTTGAATCCCAGTGGTAAAAAAATCAACAACAGCAGAAATGACATGATCATATGAACTTTTCAGCCTACACTCATATATTGATTCTGTTGTCACAAAAATTCACTCAACTTTTGAAAAACTGAAAGGTTGTCTGGTCTGGAATTCAGAATATAAGGACATCAATGAACTACAGCTGGTCATTATCCATTTTTCCAAGAGAACTAGGTTCCTTTCTACTAATAAATTCTTCCTCGTACTTATCTTCAGCTACGTTTGGACAACAACACTTAGCCAAAATGATATTTCATATCTTTTATTACCCTAACAGAAATCTTTGTTTGGGGGCAATAACCCCCACAACTTTACAAGATAGATAACAAAAAAAGAGCTGGTCAATGCCATAGGTGCAAACACAGTTATCCATTTAATTGGGATTCAAATGGATGGGATCATCAACATCATCAAGGTATGCTAACAGCATGAATTCCCTTGACTCTCTCTCACCATCTGTTCTTCTCAGCCATTGCTTTGAGTAAGTTATCTCGACGGTACTCAGTGTCCACACAGAGCTGATGAATGTAAGTTTTCCTCTGTCGGCCAACACAAGTGTCTCTGTTGGAGAATCATGCTTATGAGTTTATCCTTACTTCTCCAGTAATGTCCAGCATGTCTTGCTCATCTTGCTTGGATGGTTTGTGAGATGGGAGGTAAGTGGTCATACAACTTTTTTATAGGATGCTTCTTCAAGGATTTGTTCCAAACAACATGCAGCATCCTTGAAATGATGGATATTATTCAATCTTTCTGGATGATGCGTGTAAACCCCGTAATAATTTAAGATTCAAATGTTCAACTAATCCTGTGCTGTCATCAATGGTTTTATTTCTCACATTTTTTTAACTCATTTCCTTTTGCTTTGAAGTTGCAAAAAGCTGATTACACCATGATTACCGCTAACCTATTAAATATCAAGTCAAAAATATTTAACATTATCATTGGTAGAATTGAAATCAACACTTCTATTGTTTTCGTTGGTTGATTTTATGGTATGCCAACCTTTGTTGGGTTACTTTATGTCAGTTTAACAATGATGTTCTCTAATTACATAGACTACAATAATGGATCTTCACAATCATTTTAAACAGATAAACACTTCATTATCTCAAATACATCTTTTTCATACATATATGAAACCCTAACATATACTGCTACTCCAGGTCAGAGTGGACCTCGGAGTAATAGCAACAAAGAGTCATTTTATACTCTACAGAGCTCATAAATTGAAGCTTCACCTAACGATGCAGTTTAATGTCATACTAAGGATACTTTTTTTAGAAGGAGCAGTCTTATCCAGCTCAGAAAAAGATGCAGATTCTCTACATATTCTAGACCCCCAGATAGAGTGTTTTATTGTTTTGATATGATATATATATTTAGTAGATTATATGCCAAAAGTGAATTTTTAATATTCCTTGAAACATGCATATGGAAGTACAGCTGAAGAGAAGAGAGAAGCTATTTAAATTCTTCTCTGAGTCCCTAACTGAGGTGAAAGAGGAGAGGGCAAAAACTTTATAAATATAGGGTATCTCAAAAGTCACCAAAGGATTTAAGAAAAAAAATAAGTTTTAATTTTTAAATAAATTTATAATTATTCTCTTTAGAATAGGAAATAAACAACAGCATTTTTCAAAACTGAAGTAAATTGTTGTATAAATTTTTGTAAAAATTAAATTACCAACAAAAATAAATGTTGTTTTATTTTTTGAATACCAAATTGACTTTTAGTACACATCCTATAGTAATTTATTAAGTGCATTTCTACTGATGAATGCATAGAAGGTAATCAATTTCAGAATTTGAAAATTCCAATGATAGTAAATATATCTCAATTTCAATGAAATATTACAGCAGTATTAGAATTATAACAAACAATTGTTTTATCATTTTTTAATGATATAAAGTTTAACTTATTTAAACAACAAATTTTGCATCCATCAATTCTCCACAACCAGATATCCTATCAATGCAGTTAAATATGGTGGAATGCAGTGACAGTCTATAAATATCAAATAATCATTCGGCTTTGTGCCACATCAAAGCAAAAAGCTTCGTGAATTACTATAAAAATCAAATAAACGATGAAATATATTTTTTCAAATTACAAATATAAAAATTTATATACACAAATAGAAGACACATAAAAATTCTATTTTATTATTAATGCTTGTATTAATTCCTGACCACTGACAATTCTTTTCTTCTTGATTTTCAATTAATTTCTACAGCAAATTCATAAACAGTGTATTTATATCATAATAGGAAATGGAATTGAGAACCTGAGGTCAAAACCTTGACAAGGCTGTTGGCATTCATTTTGCACTAATGTTCATGGCAAAGGCATGATTCCATTTGTTTTCCTCCCAGTTATGGGGAAGTAGTAGGGCAGACTGAGTTGTTTAACCTTGGTTAGGCAACCAATCTAGGAAAAGGAAAAGTCTGAATTCAGACTCATATAACTCTGATTGGGTCACATTCTGCCTATTGGTGGCAGGATTAGATAAATAAATACATTATGTATCTAATAGTCCTGTTCTATTAATAATGTTTATCTTAATTCATGGCAGCTGACAATCCCTTTCTTCCTGATTTACAATCTACAGATATTGTGTCAAAATTTAAGAAAAAGAAATTTCATATTAAAAAAATTACAGAATTTACTGCTTCATCATCATTTTTTTTCTTTAATACCAAAAACATTTACTTGTTATTTACTAAGTCTTGCTCAGTCAAAAATATACACTTTAGATTGCTTACAGTACCTACTAATACTAATTACTAAGCAGACCTAACTTCAGTGAACAGGCAAAAATTTGTGCTTTCAGTAAAATTTGAGTGTGACATTCAGTCTGTTATTGTAAAAAAGGACTAAAGTTGAGGGGAAGTAGTGGTTAAGTTTGTGGAGCAGTAATAAGAAAATCTAGTATATTTTTTTTATTGGATCCAAACCATATAACATTCTATAAACAGTATATAAATAAAATATCTCCATATCATTTTTGCTGTAACTACCTACCTACCTACCTTTTTCATCTAAATTTAGTATACCTAACATTAAGTGGGATAAGAAAAGATAGACTAAACTGACTGAAACCTAGCCCCCCCCCACATACACACACACCTTGAAAACAGAATTTTATTGCACAGATTAACAGATGAAGAAGTTATAAAATTCATTTTAAGTAGACTTGCTTTCATCATGACACCTGTCCAAGACAACCACTCTCCATTGATTGATCTTTTAATTTTGCTGGAATACAACAGAAGTATCAAAGTTGTAACAAATAAGTAATATAAATTAACTAATTGAAAAACAAATACGTAGACATCAAATGTACTAAAAAACAACATAAAAAAACGTTATTCCATCAAGGCAGAGAGAGGACAGAAATTTGAATGATAATGCAAGGATTATACAGAGATAATTTTCTCAGATTTTCTCCTGACTAATAGAACTGTCTAGAAGATTCCCAAGATGAAGGAATGATGATAATGATGAGGAATGACTACACCTTTTGATTACATATTTCTGTAAATAATTCTAAAAAGGAAGGATTGAGATGTTGATGCAACTGTTATCCTAGTGTAAAACAAAGAACCAGCTATCTTAAACAAGAAAGGGATGCAGATATTATTAACAATTACAGGAATTTTTTAACAAAAAATTCAATGAGACTCTCATCTGTTAATCACAGGAGCTTGCCTTTATCATGTAGTAATATCTTTATACTTTACCATTGTTATATCAAATCAAGGTAATACTCATCTCCTTTCCAAACAATAAGTGAAAGGTTGTACTGGGTTACATAATATCAATAAAAAAAAGTATTCCCTTCACCTGGCAGAGATGGTTTCCTGCCTTTCTTCAAAATCATTTTCACAAAACAGAACACATTACCTCAACCAGAATTCAAACTCTGATTCTTTTTTTTTTAACTGAGTTAATTTAAAGAAATTTAATTCATTTGTAAACATTGATAATTTTTTTAAACATTCATTTCCAAAATCTTTCATATACTAAGTATAAAAACTGATCTATTATGAAGGTGTCTATAGTAAGGGAGATAACTGCGAATAGCAGTATATATATTTACCCAACATCTCCACACAAGCAGGATGTATAACACAAGGTCAACTTTTAAGTGGAGTAAAGCTGATTTGAATTCAGAGTTTTCGTTCTCCTAGACTGGTTTTCATATCAAGGTTAAAGAGCTAGTCTGCCCTGCTATTTACACATAGCTGGAGGGAGAATAGTTGCATGCATAACTTTCCCAAAGGGCGTTGTCCAGGATTTAAACCCAGGCCACCATGTCCATTTCCTAGGATGATATCCATCATACAACAGTATAGAGAAAATATGGTAAATTTATTAAAAGTGTGTCATAAAGTTTCTGTTTTTAGAATAAAATTTTTTATATTTTTTACTGATGTATTATTTTTATTTTTTTTAGGCATAATTATTTTCAATAAATAAATCATAATTATTAACAGGAAATTTTAAAATTCTTTAGTAACTCTTTTTTTATTCTCTCTGAAAATATGAAAGGTTAATTAAAAGACTAAAAATAACTGTCTGTAGCCTTTAATCAAACTTTTTTGCTGCTGATAAATGGAAACCATGTGAAATTTACAAAATAGAACTGATTGACATTTAAACAGAATGCAAACAAATGACTTATTTTAAATTGGATTGTTTCAAATAAAACTGTTTATTAATTTTCAAACCAGTGCTAATGTACTTAAATGTCTTTAGCTACTGATACTAATTATAGAATTCCATTTAAAAGCAAACGCCATAATCTTCAATGGTAAAGACGCTCTTACATAGTGGTTATATATATATATATGAGAGATATAGATTTCTATATAGCCCTATCCATAGGGTTTAGAATACTTCAAAGGAATCTCCCATAGAGAGGTAAGACCTCTTCCCCAAGTCCTGGTTATGACACAAAATAGGATCCAGTGGTGAGGTTCTAGTTGTGGAGATCTGGGGAATATGGAATATTCCTTCATTGCCATTACTCCCAGATCCACTTCAATCCAGAAAGACTGTATCTGTTAGGGTCCCATCTATGAGTCAAATAGATCTGTTTAAAAATTTTATTCGTATTTGATAGAAATACTTTGAACAATAAAACTGTGAGCAAGAAAATGATTATTAAATAGGAATAGTAACTTGAAATCATTAATTGTGTATAAACAATTAATCTTAAAAACAACTGTGTGCAAATTATTGGTATTAGATAGAAATACTTGATATAACTATGTGCAAACAAATAATTATAGGGAAATAAAAGGTGTAATTAAAAAAAGTGCAATGGAACATTATTATTATAATCATTTAGTGTTCGCTAATGGTCTGGGAGGCCTGGTTTCAATCCCAGATTGCGTCATACCAAAAACTTTAAAAATGGTACTTGATACCTCCTTGCTTAACACTCAGCAATATAAGGTAGGTATCAAGGGTAAAGTGGAATAATCCAGGGAAAGGAGTAGCGTCCTCCCCTACACCTCAGTGTAGTAGCTATTGAAAAGAGAGCCTTTAGGTTGCCCTCGACTACAGTCGCCAACTTTACTTTACTTTACAAATTAATCAAATATAACCCATAAAGAGTTGATATGCTATTAAATAAATAAACCAGATAGATAGATAGATAGATAGATAGATAGATAGATAGCACTGCCCATTAATAAATCCACCCTAACAATTTTTTTTTTAAATTAATTCTTCTAAACCAAAGATACCAGAATTTTATTATTTCATACAGAACATTATTTGAATATAATTAGATAACTCTACAGCCTTGAAATTTGCTAACAAAAAATAAAATTGTAGAAATATATCAAAGTTGTATACTTATTTTTGGACTGTTAAATATTGATTTTTTTTGGTTGCAAAGTTCCAATGCTGTAGAGTTTGGTAATGGATAACACCTAATAATATCCAATTTGATAATATATTATTTCACTAGAAATAATTACATTCTGGTGACTTTGGTTTAGAAAATTAGTATTTTATCAAAAATTGTTAGGGGTGTACTTATTTATGGGAAATGCTGTAATGGTAAGAAATGGTTTAGTTTCTCTGTTTTAATGGCATGTCAATATTCATGGGTTATCAAATGACAAAGCCACCATTGTAGAGGGATAGTAGTGGTACTATTTAATTCATAGCTTGGTGGGGGGATTAGAGGGTTTATAATTTTTCCAAGAGTATTAGTATGAAAAGGAATGTAATAGTGAATATATGACAATAGGGAATTTTTGTCTTTCAAGCTTCTTTAGTTTCTTTTTTGTTGAAAGATAAATGTAGAACTAATGTTCAGATGTGATAGGGGCGTAAAACGTTTGATGTGACAGTTATAAAATGTTGAAGCATGACAGAAGTGTAAAATGTTCAGACATGACAGAGGCATAAAATGTGAGTTTTACAAGAAATTAATTCTTGTCAGACATTCCTAACATTCTTTCCTACAGTCACTGTGGTAGGATGTGTTTTGAAGAAATTTTCAATGCTTTCTTAAAAGTTTGTGAATAAAGCCAAAGGTCATTGGCTGAAGCACATTTTCCACTGGTACTTGTGGCTGGTGTTCAAGTACAGGTAAAGGTCAGTGTTGTAATTTGGACATTGATTTTTATGAAACTGGGAGTACCATTTCCACCATTGTCATTTGACAATAAAAAGGTGGTAGGAGTCTCTTTCAGTGAACGTCTGACTGGATTCTTGTGTTGAATTTATTAGTTAGCTTTCTGAGCATTTGCGACAGTCAGAATCTAAAATGCAGATTTTTAAAGCAGTTCATCACTTTTTTAGAGATTCATCCTATGACAATCTTTCTTCTATTTATAAGATAGGTTAATTGGTTGGTTTTACAGCATATCAATTGTAAAATGATTAGGGTGATTGATTAATTTTATTGATAATTTATTTGGTAAATTTGTAAGTTAGCAAAAGACTTTGAATGGTCAAACACATGGACAGGTAGTGATCAGGTTTAACACCTCACATCAAAATAACATTAGGGAAAGCAGGATATGGATAATAAACAAATCAAGGCTCGTTGACTAGTAGGAGGAAATAAGAGTTTGTGACACATGTGATGATTCTAGAAAGTATGATGCAATAAGTAATTAATATAGAGAATGTTTAAAAATGAGATAATTTGAAAATTAAGGCAGTTGAGTTTTGAAACCCAAAGAGAGAAGTTAGGGTTAAATGTTCATATGAATCGGTGAGAGAAGAGTGGTATGGTGGCTGCAAAGGAGATACATTGTTAAAACCTTACGAGGTTTTCCTCTTGTGTTACCGGTGGACTGCTATGAAATTGTAGACAGTCTGAATAAAGACTTTTTGTATCTGAATAAGAGAGTCACCTATTATTTTTGAATTTTGATATACAAGATGATACAGTAATGTTACACAACCCTGGTAGGGTCATTTAATGCCAAAGTCAGTTTTTTTGCATGCAATTATATGGTTTCAAGTAATATCCATCAAATTCAGAGGATAAATGAGAACTTTCCAACCAAACTGTAAAAAGGTTTTTTACTAGGTCACCAATGAAACGGGTGGCCTAGATCGATCCACAAAGAATATTCTATTCCTTTTATAAATCAATTCAGGGTTGACTTTTCATAAATGGCTGTCTTCATTTGGGCTAAGTGAAAGCAGTACTTGTTTGAATCATTCGTTTGGTTCCACAGAAGGAATTCATAATGGAAGAATCTCTTTGGGTCATATCATACACACAACATTGCCATTTTTGAATGAAAACTGGCCTTGAGCAAAACCTGTCTTATCTTCTATAATCATATGTTAAAAATTAGATTCATCAGAATTGAAATAATCTATCCTTCTAAAGTTAATAGGGTGAATCAAAGATTATTACAATATTTTAGTACATGCTAGTTTGCAGCATATATATCAAATAACCAAAGCAGTTCAGGCCATGAAAAATACCTGCTGTGGTTGGTAGTACTGTGGTAGTTGGTGCGCTAACATGTTTTACATAGCTTCATTCCATGTATGATTTGAAAGTTGCATACATGAATGTGCAACATAGTCCAATTTGGAAACTTTATAAGTTTGAACATCATGGAAGTAAGTAACTAAAAACATTTGTTGTGCAAGGGGGGAAGATACAGTTGATCACAATACAGTAACCAGATGGTTCAATAAATTGGGGGGGGGCTGCAAGATCAGGTAGATCTAAAATAATGAATTCTAAGGCTGTGTTCTAAGCCATAGAAGTAAATCTAGTGAGTAGCACTTGGAGAGTATCAGGAAAACTCAGAATCTCATAGTCCAATGTAGTTCATTACCTACACCATCTTGGCAAATGCGTCTGCAGCTGCCATATTGCGCCTCATGTTACCAAAATATTGCAAAACTTTTGACTCACTTTAGTATTAGGTTGATTTGGTTATTTCTGAACCAATTTAACCAGCAATTTACTCATAAAACTTCTTGTATATCTGCCTCATTTCAACTGGAGTGAAAAGAAGAAAAACATTTTGGTTCAATTGATCAGAAAACTCTCAATTTATATACCTACCTTGAATAGGAAACTTTCGGTAATGAATGTTTAGGAATTACATCTTGAGACTTTTGGATTCTTTCCGGAAACTCATACTCCTCTTGGTAGAACTCATCATCTAATTGTTCAACAGGTTCTCTTCCTGAAGTTTCAATTTCTTTGCGAATGGCTTCCCTTGTGTTTCTCAAACTGAAGATATAAAAACAGAAAATGGCTTAAATGAATGAGATATTGATTTAGCCTTACTCTAGAATAGGGTTATAAAAGTTGATCACTCAGGGAGGATTGAACTCACTATACAAGCAATGGTTTAAGGGAGTCCTCTAACTGTAATGGGCATCCAGGTTAGACATTTATCAAGTTTATCTTAATCTGGCACAAGGCTACAAGAGTGGAGAACTTTGTGAGAATTAAACTCATTACAGTAATACAATAGTTTGTAAGACTAGATTGCTAACCATTATTCTATGGTGAAGCACTCTCAGGTTATTTACTAATCTTAGTTTAGTCTGGCACAAGGCTACAAGTAAACTGCCTAATGTGGATAAAATTTTCAGCAATGACCTACATGACTAACATGATAATCACTGCTTGACAGCAGTCGACTTGATAGATATTCACCATGTTCATTTTGTTCAGGTTGGTTGACTTATCATGAGAAGATTGATTTGATTGATTTTAATCGCATGTCAACCTAACTAGGGTTATTTTATGCATGTTCATTGTACACATATTTTTTTCTGTAGTTGTTTCTTGAGAGGGTTTATTTTTGCATACATCCCTATTGAATATGAATAATTTTTAAACAGATCTATTTGACCACCCCCCTCAATGGAATCCTAACAGGTACTATCACTGCAGGACAGAATTGGAACCTCACCATCAGATGTAGTTTAGTATCATACCCAGAACACCCTTTTTTGGGAGAGGTAGAGGTCTCACTTTTCTGCAGAGGAAAAATCAGCATAATCTAAGCCCCATTAATAGAGTAGTCATGAAAAGAGCAATGGCTTTTGGGATAAGATTTCAAATTCTTGCTTTACAGTAAGTATCCAATCAATATTGAAGAAATTTAGTTTTGTCTGACTTGGGGTGACAAAAACGATGTGGTTATTTGTGATTGAATGATAACATATACTAGGATGAGTCAAATGTTTTGAAATATCAAGACAACATAAGGCACAATTCAGCAGCTTTAGATGGTTTTGCTGAGGTTATAAAGGTAACTAACTCCATTGGACTGTGAGATGCTGGGCTTGAGTGCTAGTTGCTGGATTTGCCTCTATAGCTTGGAGCAGGGTGTACTTGATTGTGGCATTAGTTCTGAGACTACATGCATTTCCAGCTGGTTGGTTTATCAATTCCCTCTGTGCCCACACTGTGTTTGAAAGATCCACAGATGGGGGAATAACACAATCTATACAGAACTTCTGCTGCCAATTGGGGTTGTTTGTTGGAACAGGTTGCCTGGGTTTTAGCAACTCAAAGATAAAAACTCTCCGTTAACAATTAACAACTATTTATTGAAACATAATGGTGTAACAATAATACATACAATATATATATATATATATATATATATATATATATATATATATATATATATATATATATTGTCACTTTTTGTTGCATTTGAGAGACAGACAAATGAGGTATCTGGCTGGTGCAGTCTTTCTATGATACTCAATTTTTCGGAGAGTGAGGCTTTTGCTGGAGACACTTTAGTTCTTGAAGAGATTTCTTTTCTTATTCTCCTGTCTTTGGTATGGACATCAGATATCTTCTCCCTTCTAACCCTAAAAACATTTATTTTTATAGAGGATTCCCTTGTGAACAAACATTCCTGATTAGTTGACCAATCACAAATCATTTTGTATTCTTCCACTGTTTTTTGACTGGTCAGCTAATCAAAAGTGCTGATCTACATCTGTGCTAAGAGTATCCCTTTCACATATCAGATTTTAATTGGTTATCCAATCAAACCACAATATAGCAGCTTGGTTAAGTAAGGGTCCCAGCCCAAGCTTTGAGGGGGAGTATCTCTTCATATTAACTAAAACAAAAATCAAAGATCTGATTTATCTATCCAAAGATTTGACCTTTTAACCCCAATAGGTGGGAAAGAGATGTCATGGTTGAAAATGGATCAATGCACTGACAAAATCCCAAGCCAGTTTACTATTTGTTTTGACAATTTGAAAAGTTGGTTAGTACTAGTCCTTCACTGACTTTTGAATTTTTTTTAAAGTCAAGACTGTTTTACATTTTCCAAAATAAAAAAAATGCATTATACTCTCCATAAGTTTTTAGCACCAGTGAATTTCTCATATTATCATAATTGGCCTCAGAATTCATGGTTTTAAATCTACCTAACTTTCTCTAATCATCAAAGCTCTTGCAGCCTAAGCAAAATTTTCTGAACCATTTGGTTACTGTACCATGATTAACTGCACCTTGACCTTTCACATAACAAATGTTTTTGGTTCCTTTTACAGAGTTTTAGCCCAGTTCAAACTTATAAACCATAAGTTCCCAAATTAGACTGTTGCACATTCATCTGTGCAGCTTTCAAATCACTGGAATGAAGCAATGAACAACATGTCAGAGCACCAACTACCACAATACTACCACAACCACAGTGGATACCCTCAACAGCTTAAACTGCTTCAGTATGATATATGCACCACTAAGTAGCACATACTAAAATACTGCATAACTTTTGACTCACCCGAGTATTTGCTATTTCAGACATTTGCTGGGGATCTTGAAACATATTCTCCACAGATAAAGGAGTCTACAGAAACTTTTGCATATATTTGTCTCTCTGCAAATAGATACAAATTGAGTTTCAAAATTGGGCTTTGAACCTTATATATCTATAAAGTTTAACTTGGTCAAGCAAAAACAAAGGGAGAGGGTAGAATGGGAGTTACGAAGATTGTGTTGCACTTATCTTCCAAGTATAAAGGATATATTTGCCTTGAAAATCAGGATTTGAAATTCTGGCGCTTCACCTGGGCTTGAACACTAATTGCCAGTATTAGAGCATATGTAACTACTTTGACCACAAGACAGGTCAATTTTGTTCTGCTTTATTTCCACTTATTTTGTTCCATTGAAGAAACATTTCATTGCATTTGTAACAATGAACTGATAAAAATATACAATTATACAAAAAGTGGTTCACCTAAAAACCTCTAACTAGTCATATAGACATGATATCTGTAATCAACAGCTGGCCAGGTATATTTACAGGGTTGCATATATACCTGACCCATTCAGAAAGAGCAATAAAAAACTATAATTAAACTAATATCAAGTGTGGACAACCTGCTTACTGAACATTTAAAAAAGCAGTTAATAATTTATATATAAAAAAAACTTCAGAGATAAATTCTGTAATTTTAAGATGAGTCTATCATTTCAATTGTTATTCAGACTATAATTATGATCAGATTATCCTGTTAGATAACTGAAGTTAAGAAGCAATGAGCCTGCTTAGTACTTAGGTGACCGCTTCAGAATAGCAGGTACATATTGGTCAGACAACTGGCCAATCATAGCAAGCCAACAAGCTAGATCATAAAGCCTGGTTGAAGTGAATATAAACATTTATCAAATTCTATCACCTTTCTAGCAACTCCTGCAGTTAGAAAATAAACCAATATATAACATCAGTTAATTTCTTAATTAATCAAATGTAAATCTTAAACCTTTCAAAAGTCTCAAATTTTAAGCCGAGTAGTATTTTACAATACTGTATAAAGCCACATATTTCAGAGTGAGTAGAATTTGACTATGCACTGTTAGCTAAACATTACAGAATGAGCAATATTTTATAAGACACTATAAGCCCTTCTGCACTTGAGTTCAGATAAGATGCAGTAATGCATATACATGTAATAGTGAGCATGGTCCTGTCAATGTGTGTGTGTGTGTGTGCATACAGGGTAATTGAAAAGTAACTCCCTATTACACTTTTTTCTCATATTCATTTCTTGTAAAAATTAAAGTTAAGAAATAAATTATAAGAATTTGAAAATAGGGAATTACTTTTCAGTCATTCTGTATATCTATATCATCCTTAGCATCAAGTCATGCTGGCAGTACAGAGTTCCCTGACACTCTCTCTCACTATCCATCCCTATCATCCATTGCTCCTGGTAGGTCTTCTAGGCTGCACCTTGTGTCCACACAGAACTAATGTAAGTCTTCGCTGTTTGGCCAACATTTGCACATCCACATGCAAGAGTCTATAAGAGGTCATTGCTTATAAGTTTGTCCTTACTTCTCCAGCAGTGCCAGTTCAGTTGCTGTTTGGAGGGGTGTTACTTCCAGGATTTGTTCAAGACAGCACACAACATATTTGTGTAGTCCCCATCAAGATTTTCCTCAATGCATTTTGTTAGCATCCACATGGTGCATCCATCTAGTAATATGGATACATCTACAGCTTGGAAGAAAATTTCATTTTATTTTATCAGTCGGATCAAACTTCCATATGATCGATAACCTGTCAATAACATTTTACACCAGCACTAGGCGTATACTGACATCACTTTCAGCAGATGAGATGTTGTCGTTCACTAATTTTAGATGAACTGGCCGACTAATTTTAGTCACTAAGAGTGAAAATTTTACTCTGTTTTATTTGCATTCACATAGAGGCCAATGCCATTCGCTGCTTGCTTTAGGTTATGCAGTAAGGATTCTGCTTGGGTTGATGTATTTGCAAGAAGTGCTAGATCATCTACATAGTCTGTATCTGTGAGATATCATCTGCTTCTTGCCTTTTTTTAATGTGAAACCATTTTTATACTAGATCTATTGCTGTTCAAAGTATGTAGACAAGGTAGAGTCTAAACAAATATGGTGCTAACGTATCTCCTTGCTAACGACTATGTTGAAGAAGTTGGTGTCTCTATCCGGTGAGCAAACCATTGTTTTTGTGTTTTTGTAAAGCATCAAAATAGCTGTAACAGTTTCATTGGGAAGATCATATGCAAGTCGTATTTGCTCCATCATTCCTCTGTGTAGTCTAGGCAGAGCATAAACAAACATGATACTAATATATCTCCTTGTAAGACTCCCTATAACTATATCAAAGAAGTTGTCTCCATCAGGTGAGCAAACCATTGCCTTCATTTCGTTGGGAAGATCATATGCAAGTCGTATTTGCTCCATTGTTCCTCTGTGTAGTCTAGGTAGAGTATAAACAAATAGGATGCTAATGTATATCCTAGCAAGAATCCAGCAACTACACCAAAGAATGTCTCCATTAGGTTAGCAAACCAGTGCTTTTGTATTTTTAGAAAGCATCATTATAGGTGTAACAGTTTCTTTGGGAAGATCACATGCAAGTAGTATTAGTTCCATCTTTCTTCTGTGTATGGAATTGAATGCTTTGGAGAAATTACAAACAGTAGTGTTGCCTTGAGATTCTTTCCTCATACTCCTTCGATAATTCAACAGATTGTCAGTGTATATGTGTAGTATATATGTATTTGTGTACATAGATGTGTGTGTGTGTGTGTGGTGTTATCAAAAGATGAATTGGGAAGCCAGGTCCAAAGTCCATGAAGTGATAAAATTAGAAAGAAAAGAGATTCTAAGTGAAAATGATTCTGGATAAAAAGGTTGGTTAAAAATGATGATTATGAATATAAATATTTTGGTGCTAGACAGTGTCAAAAGTTAGTAGATAAGAGCCTGACCAGTTTAAGTACCTTAAAGATGGGTAGTCAGTGTTCAGAAGGGGGTAGGGATAAGTGCTCAATATATACATGTTCACAATCAAGAAATAACAAAATTGATCCAAGAAATGAAAGTAGAGCAGAGCGGCTCAATAAGAGGAAGATAGCAGTTCATCAATTCAGCTCAGTCAGTTTGCAGTTAGGATTAAACATAAAGCAAAAACAGAAGGAAAAGAGTAGTCAGGGGACGGCCCAAACAAAGCTGAGAGTTAAGAATGAAATAAAGGAATCTTGTATGCCATTCACATTGCAATAGTAGCGCCCAGAACTAATTTTATATTGGGTCACCCATACCCACCTTTGTTAAACAAGATATCATTGAAATTCATTTTTTTTTCTTTTCTCCCCTGTACCATGTGCAACTTTGAACCAAACCTGCAAAACTAACAACGTGGGGTTGCGTCATTCGGATAGATGAAACATTATGCAAGCAAAGTTGCATGAGCTGCATGCAGTAGTTGCACACCTTAAGAAGCCTGATAATTTGGACTGAAAGCTATTTTACTATACAGCATAAAACCAGTATTTCTGGCCAAGTGTTATTCTACTACAAAAAGTAAGCTTAATATTTTGGGTTCAGAGAAATCATGTCAGATACAAATAATAAAAGATTTTATATAACAATCATTCACAAATTTTGTTTTAAAGGAATGATGAGATAACTTTAAACATGGAATAAAGTTTAAATGTGTTTTCTGCTTGATGTTTAATGAATTGACTGAATTAGGGTGCTGAGAGCCAGAGGGCTACTCCAGAAATATCAATGTTTCAGAAAAAAAAAACTTAGAAGAATCACAAAACAATATTCCCAGACTTACAGGAACAATTCCATCCTCTGACGGTTCTGTCTTTCAACTTCCCTGGTTTTCTCACGTTCCAAATCCATAAATACCTTTCGTGATAAAGTCCGCTGCAGAGTTTGTTGTTTCTTCATTTCCTGCAGTTCTGACTTGTCAGGCTGCACCATTGACACAACATGATTCTTTGAAAAACCAGAACAATTATTTTCTAAGAAAAAAAAAAGAAGAGTTTTAAAGAATGTGACAGAATATGACAAATGCCCTAAAAACAAGACATGTACAAAACTGCAAACAGAATAAGCAAGAAAAAAAAAAATTTTATAACTAAAAGAATGGAGACATGAAATGTTTTCAGTCTTTACAATCTCATCAGAGAATCATTGAAAAGATTTATTTAGAGTGAGTCAAAAGTTTCGCAATATTTTGATACATGTTAGTTTGTGGCGTGTATATCACGTAACTGAAGCAATTTAAGCTATGGAAGGTAGTACTTGTTATGGTTGGTAGTCTAATGGTTGTTGATGCACTGATTCACTCCATGTGTGTGATTTGAAATTTGAAAGATGAACATACAACAAATTCAGGAATATATACTTTATGAGTTCTAACTGAGCCATAATGGAAGCAACCAAAAACATTTTTGATGTGTGAAAGTCGCAGTTGGTCATGGTACAGTAATCAGTTGGTACAAGAAATTTTGCTCAGGTTGAAAGAACTTTGACAATCAGGCAAAGTCAGCAAAGCCTAAAACTGTAGATTCCAAGTTTGTCCTTCAAGCCGTAGAGACAAATCTGGCGAGTAACACTTGAAGACTATCAGGCCAGCTCGGCATTTCACAGTCCAGTGTGGTAAGTCACATTCATGACCTTGACTTCCGTTACCAAAATATTGCAAAACTTTTGAGTCACTCGATAATTTCATATATCATGATCAAACCAATTTATTGTAAGTTCTTTAAATTTCAATATGAATGTTGTTCAAAGCCCTTTTATGATTCTTTGGATGTAAACTGTTAAAAATAAACTTTTAAAAGAAATGATTCTGTGTTTGTGTAAATTAAACAAATGTTTTCACTTAACTGTTATAAATGTTCTTTTACCAATTAATTAGGAAGGTAGATATGGTGATTATTACAAAGAGAGAGAGACAGAGAGATAACATACCAAGAATTTTGTTAAGTTTTTTTTTGTCTTTCATTCCACCAGTAATCAAGTAATTTATGTCTTGGGACTGAAAAAGAAAAGCAGGAATCAGTGACCATTTTGAAATTCCCAGAATTATTTTTATAAAATCTTTTATTCATATACATTCATAGCATCATTATTCAGTCATCAAAAGATTTTTCCTTGGCTTTCTATGACTTTATGATACTTTTCTGCTAAACTCTGGGGTCTATCATATAACGTTAAAGTAAAAAGCATGTTTTTAACTAAATCTTAGGAATCTCTAGGGTATAATGGCTAACATACTGAACTGCAACATCATAGTAAGCGAGTTCAAACTCCAGTCATGCTATTATCTTCACTTTCAGACAAATACCCTTGGGAAAAGCATGAACCCCCTTATCCCTCTATGTTAGGCTGCAACATCATAGTGAGTGAGTTCAAACTCCAGTCATGCTATTATATTCACTTACAGATTAATAACTTTGGGAAAGGCATGAACCCCCTTATCCCTCTATGTGGGACTGCAACATCATAGTGAGTGAGTTCAAACTCCAGTCATGCTATTACATTCACTTTCAGACTAATACCCTTGGGAAAGGCATGAACCCCCTTATCCCTCTATGTTAGACTGCAACATCTTAGAGAGTGAGTTCAAACTCCAGTCATGCTATTATCTTCACTTTCAGACTAATACCCTTTGGAAAAGGATAAACTCCCTTATTCCCCCAACTATTGATTAAACAGTACCACTGCTATTTTTTCTTCAAGGATAGCTTTAGCATTAAATATCCCATGAAGGTTGATATGCCATCAAACAAAGAAACCAAATCATTATTCCTCTAGATTCATAGCATCATTATTCAGTCATCAAAAAATTTTCCCTTGGTTTTCTATGACTTTATGATACTTTTCAGATAAAGTGTGTGTGGGTGGGGGAGGGGGTCAGTCATATAACGCTAATACAAAAAGCATGTTTTTGACTAAATCTTTCATCCATATAAATTCATAGCATCATTATTCAGTAATCAAAAAAATTTTCTGTCAACTTTGTGTATTCCATTGTAAAAGAAGGATTTCAGTTTTTATTTAATGAATTTAAGAAAATTCTAGTTACTTTCAAATTAGTAGGACTGTTAACTAAACAATGAGAATTACATGGAGTGAAACGAATGAGAGTTTGAAGGTGACAAGGACGGAGAATATTTTAAATAAAAGAATGTATCATGTCTTGCTGGCACTTACTCCCAGACAAAAGTCAAAAGCTGTGGCTAATCATTCCTGTCCAAGTGATGAAAGAAGCTGATAAATTTTTATTTATAATTAAAATACCCACTTTTATTAAGATGTTGTTTTAATTAGATTAGTCTAGTCTTTTCTGTAAGTTTACAACCATCGTTTTACAAGAAGAAACTCTTTATATTTTCTTTATTTCTTTTGAAGCTCCTTAAAAATTAAAACAATCAAAACATCTCCATTTGTTTTTGTGGTTCAACTGCAGCTTTGAAACAAAAAAAACTCAGACTACCCTTTTTTCACCCATTAACCAACCAGCATGAAGAAAATTTGTCCATACAGAGCTGATGCATATAAGTTTTTGCTGGTTGGACAACACTGGTGTGTCCATGTGTAGGAGTCCATCACTTGTGGGTTCATCCTTACTTCTCCAGCAATGCCTAGCATATCTTGTTCATCTTACTTGAATGGTTTGTGAGATGGAAGGTAAGTAGCCACACAACTGCTGTTTTGATGCTGTCTAGAGAACTTATCAAGAATGATGGCTAATGAGAATAGATGGTGAGAGAGAGCCAAGTGAATCCATGTTGTAAGCACATGATGATGATGATGATGCACATTAACCAAAAGTCTATTCTATTCATTTCCCATTCTAATTGTTTATTATGTTATATTTGAATGAGAATGGCTAATGTCAAGCAACAAAAACACCAATAAACTTCTTCACCCCCAAAAAGGCCAAACTAATTAAATTAAAACAACAGTTGCTGTCATAGGAAATGAAATAGGTGACCAGAGTTCAGATCCTGGAAAAGGCTGTTTGCTTTCACTTCATGCTAATACCCTTGGGGAAAGAGGTGAATCCTATTTGTGATGGAGGGCTTGAATAGCTTAACAATTGACCTTGTGTCACATTCTATTTGTGATGGAGGGCTTGAACAGTTTAAAAATTGACCTTGTGTCACATCCTATTTGTGATGGAGGGCTTGAACAGCTTAAAAATTGACCTTGTGTCACATCCTACTCGAGGTGGATCAGTTGGGTTATTATATGAGTAAGTAAAGTTGGCGACCGTAGTCAAGGGCGACACTTTTCAATAGCTACTACACCGATGTGTAGGGAAGGGCGCTACTCCTTTCCCTGGATTGTTCCACTTTACCCTTGATATGTATCTTATATTGCCAAGTGTTAAGCAAAGAGGTATCAAGTACCATTTTTAAAGTCTTTGCTATGACTACAGTGAGTCATGGGTTTTGCAATATTTCAGTGATGCAAGGCACAATTTGGCAATTCTGGATGCTTTTGCTAAGGTGATGAAGAGCTAACCACACTGGACTGAGAGATGCTGAACTCACCTGATACTCTCTAAGTGCGACTTGTCAGATTTGGCTCTATGGCTTGAAGCACAGCCTTGGAATACACAGCTTTAGGTCTATCTGACATTATCTGATTGCTAAGGTTCTTGCAATTAGAGTAGAATTTCTTGAATCAACTGGTTCCTGTGATTAACTGTGCCTTCACCATTTGGATAACATGTTTTTTAGTTTAGTTTAGTTTGGACTTTGTGGCATATCAACCATTGTTGGTTATTTAATGCCAAATCCTGTTTTTACATATATACTAAATATATGATTTGTAAACATATTTTGTATATACACACAGTTAAGTGATCAAACAGTTCTATTTCAAACAATTCAATTTAGTATAAGTCAACAAAGTTAGATGGTTCCAAGTATTGCTATGTATCACTAACAATTCAATTAAACATCAGTCATTTGTTTACATAGTTAAATAATCTAAAAGTTCTATTTCAAACTATTCAATTTAGCATAAATCACTTGTTTGCTCTCAGTTTAAATGTAAAAACAGTCTTATTTGACCCATAGACCCTATTAGATGCTACCACTCTGGGGCAGAGTGGACCTGGGAGTAATAGCAATGAAGGGGTACTCCACATTCCCCAAAGCTCCAGGATTACTAGAGCCTCACCATCAGTGTTTAATGTCATATCCAGGATAGTCATTGGAGGAGTCTTACCCCTCTGCAGAGATGACATCAACTGAGCTAACAAATGTTTTTGGTTACTTCCACAGCCTTATGGTTCAGTTCAAACTCATAAAACATAGGTTCCTGAATTAGACTGCATGTTGCCCATTCATTTGCGTGCTTTTCAAATCAAATACAGAGTGAAGCAGCGCACAATGTGTCAACACATCAACTTCCACAATACTACCAACCACAGCTTGTTTTTTTTGTTCATAAAATGATGCCATGGCTTTTAACTATTTAGGTCACATGATATATGTGCTACAGACTAGAATCAATCAAAATATTGCAAAAATTTATGCTCACTTGAATTTACATGTTTCAGGTTAATGTCGTTGTTTTGATTGATATTTACAACATTTTGACAGCTGTACTCTCAGACCATCTTAAAGTGTCTTTTTGCTCCAGACCGTAACCTTCAGGGAATTTCAAACTAAACCCTTTGTTCAAATCAAAAGGATAGACCATTCTTATTCTGATATCCATTGGGATATCTTGTACCAGTTTATTCACTTTCTTAGTTTTTTTGTTCTTGTAATATCACTTTCCTTTCAACTGAACCTTGGTCCAGTGATTAAACTGACAGACTCACAACAATCTCTTAACGAACACTTTTATTATGTAAGCCATCATCAAGTAGGACAATTCAAAAACATTTTTTAAAAGTTTTAAATCTAGGGTTATTTTATTTGCCTCTTCAACCAGAACTTAAATAATTTTTAAAAAGGTCAAAGGTTACAGCAAAGCATTGTGAATATAATAAACACAATGAGGACAACTGTTCACAAAAGGTAAATAATAACACCTCATCTCAGAAATTTAGATATATGCAAGATTTGATGTTGACAAGTTTTCAAAATACATCTGTTTTTTTCTAGAAATTATCAAGAAGATTCTAACAGTGAATGCAGAAAACAATCTATATTAGGGAGGAGACACCTTGTGGTATCGTGACTAACAAACTGAACTGAGATGTAGTCAGTGAGTTCAAACTCTAGTCATGCTATTACATTCACTTTCAGATTAATACCCTTGGGAAAGGCATGAACCCTCTTATCCCTACTCCAGCTATAGGGCTTAAATAGTATCACTGCTATTCTCCTACAAGGTTGGTTTTGGCATTAAATAACCCACAAAGGTTGATATACCATTAAACAGAGAAACTGAATCAAACCATTCTATATTACAATGATCTAATTTTTATGATTTTTTCTCTTTTTCTACAGAACCTGGGCTTAAGGATTGAACTCACAACTTTCAAACTGACTCAAACAACAATCTCTCAACTAATACTTTTATCCTGTTAGCTATTGTCCCATGGGAAAATTTCAAAACTATTTTTTAAATCTTTAAACCTAATGTCATTATGTCTGCCTCTTCAACCACAACATATTTGTTTTTGGCATGTTTGCAGAAATACAAAGTCAAAGTTCAGTTTTTTCCAGATTATAACTGTTGTTAACTTTATAAAAATAACTTTAAGTTTTTTCTCTAACTTTTATTTTACACTTGAAAATACATCTTGCAACCTCTCCATAGAAAAAAACCCAAGCATAGTAGGGAGCTAAATTGCCCATTTTGTGAACATTTGGATTAAACATTGCAAATTTATCAAAAAATATAATAAACTATAAAAATAGGTTCATATTAATTCGCTAGAAATTCACCAGGGAATCAGAAAGGGAAAAAGTCCTGAAGACTATGAGCGGGATAGGGTAAACAAGTATGCCCAGTACTTTCAGGGCAATATTATACTCCCTATCCCCAAAGTAACAAACCAATTGGAAACAAAAAGACGGTCTCATTCATAATCACTGATCTGAGACTAAAAAGAGTGGTTGGATTGAAAAAGGAAGTGTTTGGAGAGCTTCTCAGAACAAGTGGAGTCCCATGTCAGTATTACTGCTAACGTAGCTATTTCATATAGGACGTCCTACTACCTACTGAAGGCTAAGCACAGAAGTTTGTGACCAAAAACATAGTTTACAAATTCTACAAGCTGCAGCCTGTAGAATATGGGGAGCCGGAGAATCAAGGTAACTGTCTAATGTTCCCATTGGGCTCCCGGAAAATGTACTCGCTTCATTCCTCACCTCATATGGGAGGGCTGAAGAGGTCAACCCAATCAAAGACAGCACTGGCATAGAAAATGGAGACTACTCCTTCCTTATCTGCTTGAAGAAGAAGGGTTTCCAGGAAATCCCTGACACCATAATTCATGAAGATCAGCAGATGATGATCGTTGTTGAGGGCCAGCGACCTCACTGCTGGCTCTGCAAACAATTGGGACATATAGCCAGGGACTGCTCTCAAAAAAAGGTGGAAGATCCACCAAAGGAACCAATCGAGAAACCAAAGGGAGTATCAATGCCAGAACCGGGGGACAAGCAAGAGGGGTGAACAGAGGTGGTGAAGAAAAGGAAAACAAAATCTTCTGAAACCACTCAAAAGTCCACCTCTGCCACCCCAGACAAATCTCCTGCAAAGGTGACCACCCAGGATCCTGTAAACTAAAAGGCACCAGCTGAAACATCTTCTTCCCCACCCCCAAGCAGGAAGAAGAAACAACCATAGAAGAACCAATGGAAGTGACCTGTGCTGAAGCCCAAAAAAGAAGAAGGGACAGCACAGAACGAAAATCCAAAAAGATTTTCAAAAAAGTGATCTCTGGTCCTCTTCTCAAAAAAATAATTTTGAGGAACCCTCACACATTTCCTCCCAATCTCCTGAAAAACCTGCCCAGCCCCAACCTTTGCACACCCCTACCCCCTCTCCGACCCCCACCAGCCCATCCCTTTGCTCTATTCACTCACATTCAGAGACAAGGGAGAAATCTTCCACCAAAACACAGAACAAAATCAGATGAGTCAAAATGTCAAATTTCTGCAGAACTAGTTGGGGAAAGTTTAATTGCAATTGGAGCTGTAGAAGATTTTCAGCTCCGAAAAACACTTAAGCGTCTCCTTAAATTGGAGACAGTCCATGACAAGCAGGTGTCAAAGCCATCAAACTTTAAGGGTGAACCCATGGTGACCACCTTCGCACAAGCCTGGTGTGGTGATTTCTGGAAAGGGCCAGCCAAGCCAATTCAGATGTTCAGTTGGCAGAGTTGGAGCATCTCTCTCTGCAAAAAATGTCAAATTCTTATATTGTTCACCCATCCCTCTATATGATCCTAAAAATGAAGTTTCCCCTGGATGTCAAGGGTCTGTTCAAGGACAGCTGAGAGACGACTGAGCTCGGTACTGGTTCCCTGAGACAAGCTATCAGCATCCTTATGCCGAAGGATTTCAAGGCTGTTGTAGACAGTGAGTAAAGACAGTGAGTCAGGATGACTCTAAACCTTGCCAGTGTGAATATGAGGGGACTGAGGGATCGCAGCAAGAGTGCACGCTTGCTGGGTGAACTCTTGAATCTCTGTGCGGATGTTGTCACAGTGCAAGAAACTCACTTCATTTGCACAGCTGACTCTCGGATGCTGGAGAATGACGGTCGTTTTTTCAGCATACAGGAATAGGTGGTGGGTATCCCTTAAGTATAGGATTAGGGATTTCGCCATCAATTTCAGCACCAGGCTCAATTTAGATAGGACCAAGAAAGTGAAATCCTTAGAAGATAGACTCTCCCGGGCAGTGGAAAAGGAGGATTTCCTAGCAGTAAATTTAGCTAAGGGGGACCTTGAGCGTGAGGCTAGCAAGAGCTACAATAGAGTTCCCAACGAAGCCGTGAAACGTAATGTGTTTGCTCGCAAGGAAGTGTTTCAAAGGAGTTTTGCAGCTATTTAGCCGACTTCCCCCGACTTCAGGAGATGAAAGCAGCTGGCTGTGATGGGTTGGTTACGGAGTATGAAGTCCGTGATGCATTGAAGCAGGTCAACCTTGATAAGTCGGTGGGACTGGATGGCTTGCCCTATGAAGTGTATTTGAGGATGTCACACGTTTGTCCCTATTCTGACAGATGAGTTCAACCATTGGTTTGCCCAGGTAGCCATCCCTGGTAGCATTACCAAGGGGGTGATCACATTGCTGAAGAAAGGCAGCAGACATGTTTGGGAGGAACTAGATGATTACAGGTCCATAACTCAGCTAAACACAGAGTGAAAGATTTTGGCCTAGCAAACTTACTGCAGCTTGTCATCAGTGATTTGGTTGAACCTGAGCAGAACTACTCTGTGAAGGGAAGATCAATCCAAGACAACCTGCACTTGGTTCATGGGATCTTAGAGGGAATAGAAGATGACACTTTGATAGGGTGGATCATCGGTTTTTGACGGCGGTTTTGGAGACCGCCAGATTCAAACCAGAGATCCGTAGATGGATCAGCATTCTGTACCACAGCCCCCAGGTAGTAGTGCAGGTGAACAGAAAGTGCTCGGGGTCTTTCGGGATTGAACAGTCAGTCCTGTGGGGCTGTCCCCTGTCTCCTCTTCTCTACGTCCTTGCCTTGGAGCCCCTGCTTAGAGATGAGAAGGCAAATCTAGCTCTGATTGGAGTTCCCCCTTGTCGGTCATGTCAGAGCAAGAATCTTCGCTTTCGCCAATGATAGTTTTTGTGTCTCGCTGTTTGTACATAGAGGCTGGGCAGAAGGTGGTTGCAAGGTATGAGTAGGTGGCAGGAGCCAAGGTCAACTTTGACAAGAGCAAAGGTCTGCGGCTAGATGCTTGGAGAGGTGGTGTTTCCCTACCTGAATCCTTTCACTGGAGCGACTGTTCTGTCTGCATTCTTGAGGTGTGGTTCAGACCAGACCTCCAACTGGAGCAAAATTGTTCAGAAGTACAGACAAAAATAGAAGCGCAGGTGGCAACCTGGTTTCAAAGGCACTCGTCTTTAAAGGGCAGGGTTTAGGCGTGTGCCATGTACGTCTTCCCTGTGATTCTTTACTGATTGTCCGTACTCCCCCTGTCTGAGGGCCCTCAGGAGCACCAAAACAATCCCTCTCCAAATTACTCTGGGGAGATCAAAGCCTAATGGCCATAGACAGGTCTGTCATCAATGTCTTTGCAATGGGGGCTTGGGAATGCCTGATCTGTAGAGTCATTGGCTCGCTGAAAGATTAGCTTTCCTGAGTTGATCACTGACGAGAGATACGATGTGGGGACAGAAAGTGAAGAAGGCCTTTCCTCAACCTAAAGTCCAACCCCAAAGCCAAGAGTTGTCATAGGCTGAGAGGTGAAGCACCGTTCTTTTCCGAATGTTGCAAGGGCCTTCGCAACCTTCTTGGGTCAAGTGACCTTTTATGGTTTAGAAAGGAACTATATCAGGAGTTAGTGGTGAGCACTGCTTCAGATCTGCTTGAGGATCCACTCTGCTAGTTGCTGGATGAGATTCACTCCCAATGGACTTGGGCACCAGGTTTGGGCTTCTTGAACAACTCTTGCTCACCTGGTGGCTTGCTCGGGACACATTACCCCTCGCTGGTTGGGCTTTCAAGTCGGGCTTGGCAGACATGCCTGATTGCACTCGCTGCGGCAGTGGTCTGGAAGAAACGGCTTTGTGCACCTTCTACTATTGCGAGTGAGTCTGCCCGTTTTGGAGTCACATCAGGGAGTGGATAGCCCACATTGATCCCAAACAGTTAGTGCTGCTTGATGTTGGTTACATTGAGAACAATATGGAAAGGTGAAAAACAGGTGGTGTTTCTTGCGATCCTAGCTGTGGCCTGAATGGTGATTTGGGAGATGCAAAAGAAAAGATGGTATGACAGTGAAAACTTTTCTCTTCGCGATCTGATTCTTTTCTTTAAGCATCAGCTTAAGGTCAAGATCAGATCCGAAAAAAAACACTTGGGCCACATAACATTCGACAGAAGGTGGGTGCATGCAGCAAGCTTAGTCGTATGAAAGGGGGCAATGTTGGAGTCATCCTTCCCTCCCTTTCCTGCTCATGGTTGAGGCAGACCAGGTCCTTCGAGACCCCATCCCAGGTAAGTTAACTTTGTTTCCTTTGCCCCTAGTTAACAGTGTTATGTGTGTCATTGGCCCCGTCATTTAGCTTCCAAGATCTTCCTGACCATATTTTTTTTCCCCTGTTTCATATGATCCCAGTCCGATATTTGCCAAAGATCTTGGTTTTCATATATTTCTGTCTCATGTCCACTCATGTTCTGTCTCACTCCAGTCTGTGCCCCTCCCCCAACATTTTTTTTTTCCCAATCTCATAACTCTACTCCACGTAGGGGCCATCCAGCTTGTTTCCAAGTTCTGAAAAACAGTTGGTGTCTGAGTTTTTAGAAGGGGGGAGGAGTGGGTAACTAAACGGAGGATTTTTGTTTTGATTCAGATTTTTTTGCTTTTGGGTTTTTTCTGACCCTCCCCTATGCATTTTTTCATATGTTTTTTATATGTAGTATTATATTGTTAATCATTATAAATTCACCAAGATAGAATTGTAAATATGGGGTTTTAAGTAAGCTGTCATTGAGAGAATGTGGTATTATGGTGAGTCCAGTGCGCCTGAGGAAGAATGGATGAATTTAATTGTACTGTGTGAACGGGTCAGCAACTGTAGATAGCTAGGGTCCCTTAGGAAAGCATGACCACTCCCTCTCCCCTTCCCCTAAAATTTTTGTACATACCTTGTGCCTCAAAACAAAACTGTTTTGTTTTAAATAAAGAGTAGCTAGCAAGTGTTCCACTGGTGATATTGTATTACTTGTTTTACTGTAATATTATCTATTCTCTTTATTCTCTCTTAATATGCGTTTGTCTTACTTATTTTATGCTCTTTTCTGCGGACATAACAGTAATAATTACTAAGCTAACAATTAACATCCAAGTTTTAAAATGAAAAATCTCAACAAAACTGAATCATTATTCTCACTTGTTTATCTTCACAGATAATCTTTATAGGTCCATTATATGAACCAGCAACAGCGTTTGAGATGCAGGGTCCTTTCTCTTCGAGTGACTGATGATGATTTTCTGTGCTGTCATGAGAGCGTGCTGTCAGTACCTCTTGGTTCTGTGATGAGAGTGAATTATTGTGCGGGACTTCATCAGGAGAAATACTGGGCTGCTTAAGAGATATCAGAAACTTTTGGGGATTGATGATTGAAGTGCTGAGGCCAACACAGCTTCGCATTACATTGCGAGCAATATTGATCTGTAGAATTAAAGAAAAGCAATCATGACATTTCCAAGTTGAATTAGAAAAATAATAAATCAGATTATTTATTAAAATATTCATGGAAAAGAGAAAAACATAAATACATTATAAAGAGATTCACAAAAAAATTATTTTAACTATTTTTATCTTTTGAATCTTACAATCATTTCAGGCAGAAATTTCCATTTATATCAATCAAATTTAAGACAAAGGATTGATTGATTTTAATGGTATGTCAAACCATTTAGGGTTATTTCATGCCAAGAAGTTAGGGAATCATATTGATTGTATGTTAATATCTACATTTTTCATGTAGTTGTTTCTTAAGAGTTTTTTTTACGAATCATCCAACTGAAAATGAATAATTTTTAAACTACTTGACCAATAGATGAGATCCTAACAGGTACTACCAATCCAGGTCAGAGTGGACCTGGAAGTAATTATAATTAAGGAGTACTTCACATGTCCGAGAACTGGAACATAACCATCAAATACAATTTAGTGTCATACTCAGACACCCTATTTTGAGAGGGGGGGTTACCCCTCCACAGGGGATACAGTCAACAGATTCTCAGCCCTGTTGACAAGGTGGTTAGAATAAAGGTAGAAAGATAAATTTGAAAATCTCTTAGCAGAATACTGTTTAACAGAAAACCTGTTTTTAGACTTACTTCTACCCATCAACACTGGCATAATAATCAGATTTTATTTAATTCACTGATTTTACTAGTTCCATTCTAACAGAAATATTTCATCTGAAGGAAAAAAAATCAATGAAAATGATTCAGAAAGACAAAACTAAAGGATGAGTTGATAACTTCTGGAATAACTTGATTCTGATTATTTCCCTATGCCTCCTTGGGCAACTTCTCTTTTTACATCATCCTTGGCTTCGTGAAATGAAGATCAATGAAGGACCTGGACCACACCTACTGCAGACATGTTCATGGCTGATAAAGCCAATGTAGGACAAGCAAGCACAGTTACAGCTGAAGGTCTAATCAGGGCTTTAATGGCATAGTGTTGCAGTTTGTCCTCCTCCTCCTGTACCTTTTCTCCTTGAGAGCAGCCTTGCAGTTGTATTCAAAAGGAAGAGACAGCATGGTTAGTGATGAGATGCCAGACATCTTGGTTCACAGCTAGAGTGAACCATTAACAATGGACAATGTGACAAGCACTAAAGAGTTTTTTCAAACAGTCCTTGAAACATTTCTTTCATATCCCACTTTAATGTCCCCTTGGACAATTCACCACACAGAATAATACTGGGCAGGCAATGATTCCCCATTCTGGAGATATGTCCAGCCCAGCATAGCCTCAATATTGCTGATCTTTGCCTTTTCAAGGATTTCAATATTGGTAACAAAATCATTCCAATAGATGTTAAGGATGGTGCAGAGTCAGCACTGGTGAAACCGTTTGAGGAATTGTAGATGGTGCTGATAAGTGACCCGCCACTCTGAGGGTAGCAACAATACTGATCATTATGCTCCTCTACAGGTTTTTGTTATGCCATACATGTTTATACAGTCTGCCAAATATATTGTTCACCACTGCCAACCCGTTGTTGACTTCCAAGTCAATCTTGATGTCTGACATGATGATGCACCTCAGGTAGATGAACCAATGGAAGGCCTTCAACTCAGTTGCACCAATGATGATGAGGAAGTGGGGAGGGTTGATACACTTCCCAACATGCAGGCATGGGGAGAACCTGTCTACTTAAAACTGACTTCTAGTCCAAAGAGCTAGGCAGCCTCTGTGAAGCAGGAAGTTATGTGCTGCAAAGCTCTTTTTCTGTGGGCAACAAGGGCATCATCATCATCATCAGCAAAGCTGAAGTCTCAGACCAGTTGCTCCAGGGCCTCCATGTGAGCCTGTAATCATCAGAGATTAAACAGGCTACTATCAAGATGGTATTTGATGGAGATTCTATCCCATTCATCAAAATATATATATAGATATAGATCAAATTAAGTAATTCATCCAACAGTTCCCAAAAATGCCCTCTTAAATTCTTTTTCTCACCATATTTTCTGAAACCACCAATTTATCATTAAATCTTTTAAAGTTATTTATACATTTGATGGTGTATAGGTCCCCATCAAACTCACCAATTCAGCAAGAAATATCTTTAAAATTATTGCATAAACTGGTAACGCATAAACTGCACATGACAGGTTAATGATCATACAGAAATGTGATCGCTCTGATAAAATAAAACAGGAATTTTTCAAGCTGTAAACATATCACTACTATTATATAGTTGCACCACTTGGATTCTAATGAAACATTTGAAGAAAAAACTAAATGGAAACTATACTCCACAAGAACGCTGCACGCTGTTTGAAACAAATCCTAGAAGCAGCACCCTACAAAAGAGCAGCTGTACAGCCACTTATTTCCCATCACACAAGCCAAACAAGACATACTGTGCACTGCTGGAGAAATAAGGACAAACTCATAAGTGACTATGGACTTCTACATATTGACACACCAGTGTTGGCCAACCAGCAAAAACTTACATTAAACAGCGCTGTGTGAAAACTGAATGCCGTTTAGATGACTAACAAAGAGCAATAGCTAATAGGGAAAGATGGTGAGGGATAGTTAAAGGAATCCATGCTGTCAGCATGCTTTGAGGATGATATTGAAAGTTACTGGAACTGAATCTATCCCCAATTAGGCTCAGTTAAAAAGAAGTTTCTTTTGGAGTATTTATTACAAATTATTAAAATTTTAACATATGAGGCAAAAATGGGCTAGTATATCATAACATTGAACTTTAAATGTTATTTCTTAATTCTTACATAATTAGATTATTTGTTGAAATTGTTTGGCTTTGATTTTGAAATTCTTTCCTCAACGTTCTACAATCATCAAATAAAATATCTGTCTATCTATCCACTTATCTATCCATGACTGGGTGCTCAAAATTCCTCAACCAAACCAAAGTCCTATTAGATGTTTTGGAAATGTTAAAGAAACTTGGCTAACAAAGTATCAAGTATGCTAAACTTCAGAATCAAAAGATCCTTTCCTACTTGGTTGGGTCAAGAACTTTACAGCATCCCCAATCTATCTATCTCTGCATGTTTGTAACTATCCATCAGTTATATTCAATGGTATACATGAACCATAGTAATATAAGAATATCCTCACCATTTCTGTAAGGAATATAAAAGAAAAAAATTATTCAATGCCATATCAAACACAATTGAAATTGCATATATGTTCCCAATTTGGTCCAGTTCAAAACAAGTTTCTTTTTGTGCATTTAATACAAATTTGTGAAATTCTAACGGAGAAAAAAGTAAGGCTTATATGCTATCAAATATGATAATTGAAATAATATATACCATGTACTATGATGACAGCATGAAGGAACTATTGAAAAAAATTGCTCTCAAAAGCATAATCAACTTCTTAGAAACAATTGGCCTCCTATTAAAGATATAGACTATGTTACCAACACCTTTGACCATCAAGTTTATACAAACAAAAAGCTTTGACCTATTTTAAAAGACTAATTCCAGACTATTTGTTTACAATTAATATTCATTTATATATATATACACACACATACATATCAGAATTTGACACTCAATGACCCTTAAGAGGTTGATTTGCCATAAAACCCAACCATCACCAACCTAAAAATATGCGTTTACAAATCATATATATAATATATGTGTAAAAAGGCTCAGGCA
Source organism: Sepioteuthis lessoniana (assembly GCA_963585895.1). Lineage (NCBI taxonomy): Eukaryota > Metazoa > Mollusca > Cephalopoda > Myopsida > Loliginidae > Sepioteuthis > Sepioteuthis lessoniana. The sequence goes on from CAUZXS010005889.1 coordinate 62,256, forward strand.
TTAAATAACCTATAGAGGTTGATATGCCATTAAATCCAAACAACTATGATGACAGTAATATGATTATATATAACATTTATGACATCATAGTATAAAGGTCACCTTAATTTACCACAAGGCTAAAATGAAGAGCTATCCAATGATGAGAACTGAACCCATTACTATGACCGTCAGTTTGAAAGGACACAATGGTATTGGAACTTCATCTATGTTCCCTATTTGGCCCAGTTTCTTTTAGTGCATCTATTACAAATTTATGAAATTTTAATATCTAAGAAGACAAAAATGGATCGTATATCTTCATGAAATAGGAGGGTTAGTATATGTCCATGAGCCTTATATGCTGTCAAATATGGTAGTACAGTTTGTTGAAATAGCACAGATACTATATATAGTAGTAGATTGTACAGGGTGATTTTCAAGATAAGTACAATTCCCTCAGACATTTGAATGATCGGTACAATATTTGATACAATTCCAATTAAGTGGACCCAAAACTGATTCATTTTAAAAGGAGGACACATTTTCATAATACACCATCTGACATCATATATTCAAATATTAATACTATTGGTAAAGATATGAAACCCCCTTATAACCCCAAGCTATGGGTACCACTACTGTTCTTCTACAAGGATGGCTTTAATGGCATTAAATAACCCACAAAGGTTGATCTGCCATTAAACAAAGAAACCAAAACCTAGATATTAATATCCTATCCTATTTTATATAAAAAGAACTAAATACATAAGTAGTTTTCTACTTTTATTTAATTTTCATTCTCTAACATTGAACTTTAAATGTTATTTCTTAATTTTTAACACGATTAGATCATTTGTTAAATTATTTGGCCATTGTCCGCAGTAATTCTGTTGTTATCACACCGTGCCAACAGGGTTTAGAATAAACTAACTGCATCTCCAACAACCAAAGGGTTACCATCAGTACCACAATAAAGGGCATCTGATGGCAAGGTTCTAGTTTTCTTCTTTTATCTAATTTTCCTTCTCTAACATTAAAGTTTAAATGTTTTTTTCCTTCTTCTTACACAATTAGATCATTTGTTAAATTGTTTGGCTTTGATTTCAAAATTTTTCTCTTAACATCCTACAATCATCAAACTTTTAAAAACAGAAATAATGTGCAACATTTGTAACAAGTTTATAAATGGGAATTTTTTAATGATAACTAATTATTCGTAGAACAGCTTCTTGCTTAAGAAATGATTTTTACAAGATGAGAAAAAGAGAGAGACAGCCAAGTGGAATTGTTTCTTAATTGCCTTCATTTCAATACTCACATCTTTCATTCCTCGTTCAATTTCTTTCTGTTGTTTCATCTTTTGAATTGCTGAAACCCGTTTCTGTACGTCTGCCTGGAACTTTTGCAGTTTTTCCGCTCTCTCTGCCTGTTCTCTCATTAATTTTTCATCTTCTTCTTCTGCACGTAACTAAAAATGAAGCAGAAAAATTTCTTTTTAGATTTCATGTTTTTAGAAACCAGTATTTTACTAGGGCGAGTCAAAAGTCTAGGAATATTTTAGAAGTACATGATTGCACAATTCAGGAGCTGCAGATGTTTTTACTAAGGTTGTGAATGTGACAAGCCACACTGGACTATGAAGTGTCAAGATCGCCTGATACTCTCCAAGTGCTACTTGCTTGATTTGTTTCTATGGCTAGAAGCACATCCTCAGAATCCAAGATTTTATGCCAACCAGACATTACCTGATTGTTGAGTTTCTTGTACAACAAATGAAATTTCTTTAACCATATGGTTGTTTTCAGTTAAATTTGCCAGTGAATTTTGATTTCATGAGGTTTCATTATCTCTGAATATCGTTTTTAATAATTCAATTTCTTAATATAACAGAGATAACTATGAAATACAAATTACTTCCCTCTTCATTGAACAGAAGCATCATAATAATCATAGACAACTTTTACAATGGAAACTCAATCAGCTCATGTATCATCATGTATTAAAAAAATTGAATTAGACGAAATATACAATAAGTCAAAACTGGATTAAAATTAATCAGATTATATCATATTACCTTTTAGTATAATCCATAATCATTGATTATGGATTATACTAAAATGTAATATAATATAATCTGGGGATTTGGAGTCGAGTCAACAGTGTAATGAACCCTTGATACTTTCAGATACTTTTATGTCGTCAAACAACCAGTGTGAAAAAAAAACAACAAAGACTGCACTTAAACCAATGCTTCCTGTTTGAATAAAAGATTAGATGTTTATATAACCAAAACGTGTTTTTACAAGTTTTAGTCCAGAGACTTTGAAAATGGAAGGGTGGGGACAGGAAAAAAAGAAAAAAAACAAAGAAATACACAAAGACGGATATGTCTGTTCAGTTTTAAAAAGTTTACTTCTTCATGTTATATTCATACTCTTTCAAGGGTTCTCTCTTATATATATATATATATATATATATATATCCAGTCAGCATCCAAAGACAATGGGTGTGGATTGTTTTTATGTAGAATATATGAGGAATTCATGTAAATCTATGGGAGTGCTAAATGTATGGCAATTGTTATATATTCCCTATCCAGGTTTATATGATAAAACTCACATACAGAACGTATACAGTGTAATTAGAAGAAAACTCAAACCTGGTTAAATTGTCATAAATCTATTTCGGCGAAGAATATCATTTTACTCTTTGTGTCATCAGATGACTTCACACGTTTAATTTGAGGTTGAAAAACAGCAAATATAGATTACAGTCTCTCTCTGTATATATATGCATGAAGAAAAAAAAAAAAAAAAAAACCTATATAAATTCAAATTCTCAGGCAAAAGTAAAGGGGGTTAAAACAATAAAGTATTAAAAATATTAAGAAACCAGGAAAAGAGTGTTCCTGTAAATTAATTTATCCTAATTTATAAATATGCAAGTATTTTCATAGCAGGTGGAATTTTTTGAATAATGTAAGATTGTAAACTAAACTATTATCTTCATATATTTTTCTGTTTACTCCTTTTACATGTGTTAAATCCCTCAGCTAATTCGGCCATCATCCCCCTTCTAAAAAAAAAAACAAACCTTTCAGCACCCACCAGGTACCTTTAATTTGCCCAAAATTGATCAAAGGGAATTAACAACTCCAGAAATTTAAAAAAACCCTAATTGCGAATTAATATCTAAAGTTCCAAGAATCTCCTTCCCAACATAACCCTCCTCTGTCATATAATACTAGTAATTACTGAAATAAATGTTATTATTTCCAATAAAAATCATCTAAAATCAATATCCTTGTTTTTATCAAGAGTAGGAGCCTCAGTGGCCCCCAGTCAGGATTATTTAAATTTACTTTTATGTCTCCATTTAAATACAAGTTTGAAATGTTCATTAAGTAAGAGTCTGGGATCCTTAAAATTAATTATACTAAGTTTTTCATCGATACACAAGTTACATCTGCCATTGAAGCTATTAGCTGTTGGAGACTGTCTGACTATTTTCCACTTTATTTGGGGGTTAGCCCCTGATCCTTAAGGTTCAAAAAATATTTAGATAGAGCAGTTTGGTTTCTAAGTCACGGATTGGAGAAAGAATGTCTGTGGTTATACAGTCTTTGTTTCAAATTCCTAGTGGAGATACCTATATAAACTCTCTCCCCATCATTATGTTCCATGGGGGAAATGCACACCTGGTATACGATGTTCTTCAAAGGGCATTCCCCTTTTCTTCAACAGTTACAAGACATCTCATCTGGTCACCGACTATTCCTATTTAATTTGTCTAGTAACCTCCAGTTGTGGTCGTTTAAGATACTATGAATATTGTTTGTACAAGAGTAACTAATTTTTATGGTGTTCCTATTAAAAAAATTTCCTCAATGGATTGTCCCTATTAAAATGCTTATCCAGGAGGTTTGGGAAGTATTTACCTATGTTAATGTTGGTAAGTTTACAGAATGACGGGTTAAACCAGATTACTCTTCTATTTCTATTTTTTCCTCATCTATTTTATTGGTGTTGTAAGATAACTTTGGGAATTATCAACAAAAAAACATTCATGGGTGTCATAAGCCTTTTTATTCATTCCAAACTTGCCTTTAGGGCTTGCTGCTGGAAGTTCCTGGTGCTACCCCAAAGACTGTAGCTCCTAAGCTTTTCATACATTATATCCTCCCCACACACTTATTTATGAGTCCTTATTTCAGATCCACACTTTATCCAGGACTGAAACATTTAGGTGCCCTGATTTCTAGAGCAAGATTGTTGTGGTGGGTTTGACATCACAACAGTTGATTGTGGTACTTCGTCTTCTCAGGAAGATTGTCGCAGTGGGGTTGACATTGCAACAGTTGATTTCAGGACTGGAGGATTCTCTGCCATTTCTGTGTCTGGAGTGTGATAGGAACGTGGGGGGCCATGTCCGGTTGTGGTGGAAATCTTGATTCAATTTGCTCTGGTCTCGGGTTATTCACTAGAGTAGGTGACATTGGCTCAGAAGAACAGAGGCGAGCCCTCGTGTGGTCTTGATGACATCGAATAACTTGTCCATCTTGTAATTTCCTCAAGAAAGATAAGGCATCAATACCCTCCAAAATATGCTTGACCAATCATCTGGAGCTACTTTTAAAGTTCTGGGCAAAAACTTTGTGGCCTTTGTGAAACATCCACATCTTGGCAGTTCTGTCATGATGGAATTTCTGCACTTTCAGTCTGGCCATTTGAGGCTTGATGGTAGGGGCTGACCAATTTATGCTTAATACCATTCTTCCTAGTAAATTCAGCAAACTCCAAACTGATGAAATATGGGCCATTGTCACTGAAAAGGAGATTTGGAAGGCCGTGCATGGCAAAACAACACCTTAATTTTTCAATTGTAGTGGTTGAGTTTGTGGCCCCTGTAAGGTAAATCTCTATCCATTATGAGTGAGCATCGGTGACTATGAGCAAATTTCTGCCATTGTAGTCAGCATAGTCCACATGGATCCAGTGCCAGGGTTCCCTGGGCCATTCTGAGGGATGTAGTAGTGCTCTTGCAGTAGAGATCTACAGCTCTGGCATGTATAGCAACGGTTAACTTTTTCCACAATATCCATATCCATCCTCGGCTACCACACGTAATTTCGAGCCAGGTGCTTCAGTTTTACCATACTCCGGTGGCATTAGTGGAGCTCCTTCTGGATTGTTGTCTAAGGGTGTGTGGTATTATCACTCGAGATCCCCAGAGTAGGCATCCATTTTCAACACTCAGTTCATATCTCTTTGTATGAAATGCAGAGTAGAGGGGCTCCTCTGGTAGATTTGTTCCTGATCATACAGCTTGGTAGACCTTTGAAAGGACTTAATCCTTTGAGGTATGTCTGTGAATATTGGCAGAATCCACTGTAGTGTCATCCAGGTGGTCCATTAGGTGAATGATGCATCCTGGCATCAGAACTTGTAGATTTTCTTGTAGGGGTAGACGGCTCATGGCATCAGCAGCAACAATGTTTGTTCCCAGTTTGTTCGTGATGCTACAATTACATGAACTCATTAACAGGGACCCCCTGATAATTTTTGTCGGGAATTATCAACAAAAACACTCATGGGTATCATAAGCCTGTTTATTCATTCCAAACTCAACGTCAGGGCTCACCCCCGGAAGTTCCCAGTGCTACCCCTAAGATTGTAGCTCCCAAGCTTTTCATACATTACAGGTGGCACCTACCTTGATGAGTGCAAGGGTCCCACTAGAGCCGGAGTTCATTGAGTTCACAGTCTACCTTGGAATCCACTGTTTTTGAGAGCTTCATCATATATCTTTTTGCTCTCCTCAAAAAATTTTTTAGATGAGGATAGTCTATTTATCCTCTGGTTCACGACATTAGGAATCTGCTTCAATATCGATCTTGGAAGGTTAGAGTCAATATTTATGTAGGTGAGGGTGGAATTGCTCTAAAGCTTTGAAGATGCCATTGAGTGTGACATCAAGAAAGTCAACTATCTTTAAATTTTAGGCAACTTCAGCTAATAAGTAAGTAGTAAAGTTGGCGACCAGAAGGCTCCCTTTTCAATAGCTACTACACCGAGGTGTAAGGGAGGGCGCCACTCCTTTCCCTGGATTGCTCCACTTTACCCTTGATACATACCTTATATTGCTGAGTATTAAGCAAGGAAGCATCAAGTACCATTTTTTAAGTTTTTGGTATGACTCGATCTGGGATTGAACCCAGGTCTCCCGGACCATTGGCGAACACTATTACTAGCTGAAGTATCCATTTACAAAAAAGTAAAAGGTCAAGACTTAGACTGAACCTGGGAAGCTGTTTATTTTGAATCGTTGTTGACAATCTAAAATTCATACCAAATAGTTACTATGAAAGATAAATTTATTAATCAAACATAGTTTCCCAGAGCAATGAAAGAGTTAAGTAAATCTGTATACATTTTGGAAAGAACACTTTATAAAGAATGAAAGATTACAATGAAAAACATTTTTTTAGATAATCAATATTAGATTAACTAATAATGTTTCATTGATTTTGTTGATATTTCAATACTTATTTACATCTTCTGTCTTCAAAGTTTGGAAAAGAAAGAGAAAAAAAAATTAACAAATTAAAGTATACTTTTGTTTTTTATCAATATTTTTTTATAATGACCAATAAAATTTTGTCAGTATAAAAAATTGGTTGACTGGTTGTGTTTTATAGCATATCAGACCTTGTAGGTTATTTGATGCCAAATCCTATATACATATATATTTAAAATTTATAAGATTTGTAAGCTAATATTTTGTAGTTTTAAATGAGTCAGAGCTCATTTGTTTGCACACAGTTAAATGGTTTCAAGTAAATGATTAAATAGTTCTATTTGACCCATAAATGGGACACCAACAGGTAACAGCACTTTGGAAGTAATGGCAATGAAGAGTTACTCCACATTCCCCAAAGTTTCAGAAGTGGAGCCTCACCATGATATCCAAGACACTCATTAAGGGAAGTCTTACTCCTTTGCAGAGGTGAAGTCAGCATATTCTACAGTCCCAGCTGACTGGGCGGCAGTATAAAAACGGTTTCAGATATTTTGTGTTAGAAAAAAAAAAAGTCAGGCCATATTCAAATTTAAAAAAATAAACACTTTTCAGATAACTAAAGATCATATTCAACCATCAGAAGATTTATCAACTCATTGAGTTACCATAGTAATAGTGATCCTTAATGATATCAATACTTCTATTTAGGAAGGAGAAACACATAGCAAACCAATTATCATCAAAGCAAATGGAATCAGTAAACGGTTCAAACTCTTGACAAAGTGGTTTCTATTTAATTTCATACTAATGCCTTTTGGAAAGGCATGAATCCTTCTCTTCTTTGCTATGGGCAAAGAGTAAGGCAGACAGGGTTCTTTAGTCCTGAGGAAGCAACCAGTCTAAGAGAAAGAAAACTCTGAATTCAAATCGGTTTCACTTTACTTATTTAAATAGACTTTGTGTCACATCCTGCCCATAGCAGAGAAGCTGGATAAATATATACTCCAATTATCTTTTGTTATGCAACTAAGAGTAATTCTTGAAATGTTTAAACCAACCATGACTTCTATCTAAGAAGGAATGAAAGATTTTAATAAGCTGTTCATAGTCGTCTTTATTATATTGAGAATATGGATGACAAAAAATGACTAAGTACAAATGTAGATCACACAAAATTATCATTCACTTGTAAAATGAACTGTAAATTTCTTTATTCCCTAAGAGCATTTTAAGTATATTGCTCTATTAGTAGGCTATGGACCAAGGGCCCACATGTATCTGGAGATTCACTGAAACTAATGTCATGCAGCATGCTAGATTATAACCTTGCTTTAAGTGTACACAGGGTATTTCATTATATAACATATTAAAAACTATAAGGGCCTGTGGGGATTAAAAAACAAAAAGAAATAAAAAATGAAATAAATAAAAGTTCCCAGGAGGCCTCTGACAAGAAGTGAAATCTGTGCATGCCAGGAAAGACAAGCATCCTGGTGCCAAAAGAGAAATATCTCTGACTAAACATTTACCACAGCTATTATACATGTGCTGATTGGGTCCCAGGGCCTAGCAGCCAGCCGTGTCCCCTGCTAGCAGTCATTTCTGCTAAACATACCTCACTGAACATATGACAAACCCTCAAACTAATAACCCAACAAAAAGGACTCTAAAATATTTCAATACCTTGTCTGGAAAGGCAACTACTTCTACGGGTTCAGGAAAATGTTCCACGCCACAGAATAGTTTTGAGTATAAAAGTATCCTTGTCTCTTTTCTTCTATCCCCAATTCTCTTGCAGCTTCCCCCAGACAAAAGAAGACAAAAAGTTAATAGGACAAGATGAAGAAAAAGAAGTCATATATGAAACTCATACTCATCCCATTAGAACCCAACAATTCACCGACACTGACACCAACCACCTACACTATGAATAAATAAATAAAATCTTCTACACCCCATAGGCCCCCACACAATAAGAATGGAGTCTATCTACAAGTATAAGGCCCAGAGAATGTGACCCATGTACAATAAGGCCCAGAGAATGTGACCCATGTACAATAAGGCCCAGAGACTGGGGCCTCTGTACAATAACAGGCCAAAAAATATTCTAACATTTCTATAAATTTAGGACCATTGATGAGTTTGACCTAGGGCCCATAAATAGGTAATTTCTGCTCTGAATCAGTCTGCCCTACTATTTACCAATAGCTGGATGGAGGGAAAAAAGATGGATTCATGCCTTTCCCAAAGAGTATGAAAGCAAAGTGAAATGAAAACAACCTTGTCCAGGATTTGAACTTGTGTTGCTGATTCTATTTCCAACAATGATAAACATTTTGCGGATATCAGAACTATGAGTTATAAATATGATAAACTCATTTCTTTTCACAAATCAGGATTAGAATGTAATATCTATCTTTTCTAAGCTGGAATCAGTTATGCTTTCTGACAAAAAACAAAATTAATATTAAGTGAGAAAGAATTTGGAAAAGAGAAGGGAAATTATAGATGGCGAAGTGATGTAAATAAAAGGCCAAGAGAAATTGGTTTGCTGGTTAGAATATCAAGTGATGATGAATGAAAGATTAAAAGACGCATAAGGATGAAAAAGCATAGATATTTCAATACAACAAAATTCTTTTATGGTTAGTTGGTTTTATGGCATGTCAACACTACTTGGGTTATTTAATACCAAAATCAGTCTTTATTTCTTCAAACAATGAGATGGTTCCAAGTAACTAACGATAATATTCATTTGTAAACAATTCTAGTTCCAAGTAACTGGTCTTAATTCATATTAAGTAAAGTTGGCAAGGCTCCCTTTTCAATAGCTCCTACACTAAGGTGTAGGGGAGGGTGCTACTCCTCTCCCTGTATTGCTCCACTTTATCCTTGATCTGTACCTTATAATGAGCAAGGAGGCATCAAGTACCATTTTTTGAGTCTTTGGTATGACTCGACCGTGAATTGAACCCAAGTGTTAAGCAAGGAAGCATCAAGTACCATTTTTAAAGTCTTTGGTAAGACTCGACCTGGGACTGAACCCAAGTCTCCCGGGCCATTGGCAAACCCTCTAACCATTAAATAATAATATGTTTTCAAGTAACTAATGATAATAATCATTTGTAAACATTTCTAGCTCCAAGTAACTGGTCTTAATTCATATAATTTATAAATGATTATATGATTTCAAGTAATTATTCTGATTTCAAACTAATCAGGATTTGTTTGCAGTGATATCATTTCATTTATTTCAAGCAATTATATAGTTTCAAGAAACTAATAATAATAATTAAGATCATACTTTATCAACAATTAAAGTTTTAGTAATTCTTAATACAAATAACTTGAATTAGGATGTCTAATTTTCAGATTTATTTGACTCATAGATGCGACCTGTGATGGATGAATTGGTTATTTAGTTCTCTTGAGGTTTCATTAGAAACAAAACTTTGAGTTTTTCCACAATTTACAACACAAAGAAATGAACAACGCAGACAAAAGAAAATTCACATCATGATAACATATAACAGACTATTTTATGTACTAACAACTAAGCAAAAACAATACACAGTTAGAAAAAATGTTCAGCTATTTGTTAGGTATTTGTGTGGGTGTGACTGATACAAATATTATGTGAATGTAAGCGTGTGTTGTTTGAACATATGTTTGTACATGTACTGAGAAACCAAAGAGTACATAGCAGTGAAGTGTTCATCTGCCCACTAACTAAATGTGTGTATC